>WWET01008738.1:13582-34472 GCA_011038615.1 Limnodynastes dumerilii
GTGCTAAACAGTCTATGCGATCCGAAGTCGGGAAGTAACTTGAAGGTGCTCCTACGTGCAGATCAGCTTGACATGTTTCGGAGATGTCTCCTTTCTCAAAAGCGATGGTTACTTCCAGACTTCGGATCGTACAGACTGTTTAGCACTCTTCTTACTGCAGGCCGGGCAGACGTCCCTTCCAGCGTTGTCAGGAAGATTGCAGACGCTTTTATCCACCTTTATTTTACCTGTCTTTTATTTCTACATTTTGGGGAGGGAGGCACCCCCCGCAAGGTTGGACGACTGCAGCAAGTGCCAAATTAGCGCTTTAAAGTGGTACACACCCCTTTTTTTCGACAGTAGAACTGTCATTAGCGCCGGGATGTTTGCATCGTCTGTATAGGGTTTGTTTTATTTGCCAAGACCCACCCCCCACGGATTAAAAGCTTACAAGACTGGACCCCCATCAGATCAGGTAAGTAAGTTTTTATTTTTTTCTGGGCATCTTATGGGCATTTTTGGGGGGGATTTCCTTTTTAGAGGGGCACTTGTGCCATTTCTTGGTAAAGGGGCACTTGTGGCATTCTATTTTCTTGGTAAAGGGGCACTTGTGGTATTCTATTTTCTTGGTAAAGGGGCACTTGTGGCATATTGGGCTATTTATAACGGGGCACTTGTGGCATATGTTTTTATTTATAGAGGGGCACTTGTGGCATTGTTTTCTATTTATAACAGGGAACTTGTGGCACATGCTTTTATTTATAGAGGAGCACTTGTGGCATTGTTTTCTATTTATAGAGGGCACGTGTGGCATTTTTGCTTATTGATAGAGGGGCACATGTGGCGTGATTTATTTTATTTGTTTAGATTTTTGGGGGGCACGTGTAAATTTTTCAACAATATTTATGTTGGATGTGTATTTTTTTTTTTAAGAAGGGGACGGGTATTGCCACATTTTTGTGGGGCACATGGAGGCTTTCATTTTTTTTTGGGAGAGGGCACTGTATGTTTTTTTTTTATAAGAAATTGGCACGTGTAACTATTTGGGGCAGGGCATGCTGCCGATAGAAGTTCTCCAAGCGCAAGCATCCCTTGTCATTCGTGGGCATGCTGGCGCTTGTAGTTCTAATACCAGCAGGATGCCCTGTCGGTCCGGACTTTATTTATTTATTTATTTTAAACATAGGTTGCGGCGGCGGGGGAAGGGGTTAATTTTTAACTAAAAAGGTCTTTTTTTAAAAAAAACTTTTTTTTTTTTTCAGCTCCGGTGAGCTGCCCCTACGCTTACACCATCCCTGAGATAGTGGATGCATAGGGCTTGTACGGACTGGCGTGCACGGAATATTTAAATGAGAAAAGCAGAGCTTTTCTCATTTAAATATCTTGGCACACCCCTTTTTTCAGCCGGGATCGTATGCTGGCAGATACCATAAACTCCGCCAGCAATATGACTTCCTTGCGCATTTACCACATGTGCAGTTTGTATAAAAAGCATTGCATCCGTGTGATTTTCACACGGATGTGATACTCTGAATCCGGTCCCTTATCCTTTGTTCCAGTGCAGTTACTATCTGCGTTATATCCTGTTCTCAAATTCTCAGATGATTTCTATTAATTAATTACTCAGGACCTGATGCAGATCTCGGTGTGTTTCCCATATGCACAGAGATCTGGAGTCCTCACGGTAGAGGGGAGTCACTTCATCTCATGCGAAATTATGATACACACGTGTCCAGAACCCTGGGCTGGATCCAGACTTATGAAGTCTGTTGCAAACAATATTAGAGTTGAGAGTTGATGTTTCCTATCCCAAGTGTAAATAACAGTGTGATAGTAAAGCTGGTCAGTATCTGTGTGCAGTAAGCAATTCAGAGATACATTCCTGCATGCAAAGAATACAATTAACTTCACTCCCCCTGCAATCAACATGGTTTTGCCCAGGTGTAATCTTCCTATCTTAATTTCAAGCTCCTTCTTAACTCTGGATCCAGCCGCTTGTCTTAATTTCTCCGCATGGATCTGCGTCCGTCCAAACACAGATCTGTGCAGAACAAATTCTTGCTGCCCCTGGAGCCTAATTAGGATTGCTAGGATCCCCATCTGTCTGGGAGGGATTAGGCATTGAGAAGAGAAGAGCCGCCCCCACCCTTTGGATCTCCTAGCATACAGAACTGAGTTATATATGCTAGGAGATCTGAATCATAACATCTGGCGCACACATGTGAAGATGTTACTTTTCAGGGAACTTACATAAGAGGCTTGCCAAGTCCCCTGTCCTTCTTAAGTGAGGATCAGGCCCTCAGTCTATATAATGCTGTTAGTGTATCACAGCTCATACATTTAAGTGTATAATAGGCAATATAAAAAAATAATAGGCAATATAAAAAAAAATAATAGGCAATATAAAAAAAAGCTACGCTTTGTAGGCGGAGAGCCGTATTAGGCCGTTGCTTATGTAAATCCATTACGTCCGTCAGAGCTTATGCTTTGAAAAGTTAAGGTAGGGTTTGACTAGCGTAAAACAACCAAATTACAAACGAGCGAGGGGAGTGCTTAGGGGATCGCATAGAAAATACGCTACGCAATAAAACATAACAAGCACGTAGGTCTGGATCTGTTCCCATGTATGCAAGTAAATATAAATAGAACAGAATTTAATACTTCTTAGGAGAGCTGAATCATATTATGCATATAAAAAATATCTGTATCATAAAATATACATGGGTAACAGTAGATAATCTTAAAATCAAATATAATTTTTAAATAATTAAGAACTTGAAAGATTCCCCAAAATCACACATAGAGCAATATTAATAGCAATAAACATACCATTTGTTAAGTGATGGAATAGTTAATTGGGAATGCACTGTAGTCACATTTGTAAATGTTCACAATTATCAGCACTGATTGGCAGCACCAGCAGAGACTGGAGATCCCTGGATAATATTTGTTAATCATTTCCTCACAGAATTACCACCCTGAGATAAGCTGATATGACTTTCCATAATGCCTATTCTTGATGGGTATGATAGAGTAAACCAAAAGATCTTCACATATTTCTGTTTGTCTATTGGTTGACCCAAGTCTCGCTTCCACATTTTAGTGAAGTGAGGGGTAGTGGTTAGGGTCTCACCCAGGAGCAGTTTATACAAGTCGTTAGACTATGTGCAATGATCATGTCAGAGATTGGCATAGGGTTTTAAGTGACACAATACATGGTATTGATTGCCATATTGAGGAGCTTTGAATAAACTGCCAAATGTGTAGTAATTTGCAGATATATTCCATATATATTGAAGTCGTTCAGAAGGATGATTCTTCTGTCCATTAACCAGCAGGTCTATCCAAAAGACTCCCACAGAGAACCAATGCTTAAAGGCCTTTGCATCAGTTCCTGGAGGGAACTGCAGGTTGCCAAGGAAAGATTGTAACAGCAACACCATTATCAAGATAGCAAGAGCTCTGAGACCCTGTCAGATCCATAATTTGAGGTCTATAGGGGGTATGGGTGGTGCTTGGCAGTGTGGTTATCCATTGGGCCATCGCCATGAATGTACCTAATGCTGCACCTTCGATGGAAATCCACTGCTTGGTCATGCCAGGACCCTGGTCAACATAGTAGCCCAATAGCAGAGACAAAAGCTGGTATGATCTTTTGAACCTGTGTGAGAATAATGATGAGGAGCATTTGACAGGTGTGAGATTTTCGGTAGAGAGTTAATTTTTAGAATATTCATTCTGCCAACCCAGGAGGCAGTTCCTGGTGTCCACTTTTGCAAGTCACTCTTTAATTTAGTTAAGAAGGGGGTAAAATTGAGAGCAAATATTTTTGTGAGGTCTGTTAGGGAACAAGGGCCTGATCCAGAGGTACGCCCGCCGTCGCTAGGACAGCGTGCGTAAGCGTAAGATCGGCTTTTCAGCCGATCTGCGCATGCGCCTTCAGCCGGCGTAAGGAAGGGTCCATACGCCCGCACAGGGGGAGTGCCAAGGTAAGTGAACGCCGATACGCTGTGCTTTGGTAAGCACAGCGCTTCGGCGTACCTCTGGATCAGGCCCCAAGACTCTTAAATATTGGAGGTGAGTGGAGTGTCATCAGAATGGTAAGACGCTCTGGAATGTAGAGAGTAGTTTATTTTAAAATTGGAGAGTTCTACAAATATACCAAATTCCTGTATTAGGTTTGGCAGGGAAACTATTGGTAGTAGTACTGTTAGTTCAGTATCACGAGGTCATCTGCAAAGAGGACAATTTTGTGTTAGGAGTGTACAACCCCGATGTCAGTAATGTCCGGGTTGAGTCTTTGGCAAGAGTTTCCATGCAGAAAACTAAAAGGGAAAGGAGGCACCATTGCATTTTGTCATTTTGGATGAGAACAGGTTATGAGAGCCAGTTATTTTAATCTGCACCAAGAGGTACAAGGATAATGTTAATATCAGCATCAGCTGAAAGAAGTGATTGTGGGCTTGAGCATGTTGGTTTAATTAGTTTAGTTGTGTTGTCCCGTGCATCAAATCCTGGGTCAAACCTAATCTGGTCCATATTGATCAGGTCCCAAAGTAACTATTTTAGTCAACTGACTAGCATTTTGATGTACAGTTTATATGTATAGTTTTACATCCACATTAAGTAGGGAGATTGGAAGTAGCTGGATAATAAATTCAGATGCCAGCACTCCTTGCAGATGACAGATGACTACTTCAATAGCAGGTAATAGTAAAGCTGCCTGGGTCCAGGCTTTTGCTTGATGATAAGATTTGATGGCTTCCACAAGTTCTTGCTCTGTGAAAGGTTTCTGAAGCAACTTGGCATCACAATCAGAATTCATTGGACACTAGATCATGGCTAGGTATGCTAGGATTGCATCTACACATGCGGAATCGGTAGATGGGGCCATGGAGTAGGCACAAGTTACACAGGTGAGTATAGTACGTGTGGAAAGAAGCCAACGAGAGATATGAAGTCATTAGTAAGGGCCCTCGCTGACAACTATTTCCCACCTATTACCCTAACTGTAATTTATTGTGGCATCTATGGTATGCGGTGTCATTTTGGGATTAAGTAAAAGTTAAGCTTGTCTCTCGCTATCAAGAGCTTGACTAGGATGGCTCCCAACAGGACTGCTCTTTGTTTGGCTTTGATCTTCTTTTTTCAGAACCTTGTTGAGACCCTTGGCATTAATAGAGGATATCCTAAGAGTGGTATCATGGGGGGTGAATGTAAATAATGGAGGGGGCCATTCCAGTTTGTGCATGGTGAGCATCCGGGTTAATGAGAAAGGATGGTATGAGGAGGGCAGTGATCATTTTGCGCTGTGTCGGATGGGATCCGTTGTGAGGGATGGGGGAAAGTATGGGGGTGGATAGGAAACCACTGTCAAATCGATAAAGTTTAGAGAAGGTAATATATGTAATAATCAGTAATCCCTTGTCAGTGAGGGAGCATTGAAAATGGGTGTGAGGTTCTTGTGTGGACACTTCGGCGTCCTGGAGCTGAGATGCGGCTGGAGATCTGGGGGCAGGCAAAGATTGAGGGCTGGCGGAAAAGAAAACAGAGCCTATGTGGACATGGAACCCTGTCAGATACACATGTACACCCAGTACGTGCCACGTTTTGTGACATCTATATATTTTTTTATATATAATATATATTATCTATGTAATACTACATATTATCTGTTAGTTTTAGCACAGTATCACTGTTCTTTCATTCTTTGCCCCTTTCCCTTTCCCCTTTTTTTTATCTGTCGGTCGGATTACATGCAATATGAAATAATTAAATCTTCTGCAACAGTCCTGCCAGGTGTAAAGTGATCTGTAGGGGTGGGAGGTAGTGTAGACATTGCCAGGGGCAGGGTAAGAAGGGGGAGCACAGGCCTATTCATTTCTTTAAATGCTGCTGATCACCACTCTAGGTAAGGCTTTGGGATGGGCAGAAGATACTATAGAACTGGAGTCTGAGTTTCCTTTCATATACTGTGGTTTACAGTTCTAAGGAGAGCACAGTTTACTACAACAACTAATGTTACAACTGGTGCTATGTCAGTATTGCCACTTACTCACAGTAGAAACAGCAATCATGGAAGTGAATTGGATGGGTGAACATAGTGCCACAAAATGCCATCCTCCTCTGGATTCAGAAAAATGACCATAGCTCATGTTATCAATAGTTACACCTATTCACTTCAAAATGTACATCTTTAAATCATGTAAAGCAATCAAAAACAGGTAAAGTTTTCATTTCTGAAATAAAGAAAAATACATTTTCTTTACATATTTTTTGGAACATAAAATTCCCATTATTTTATTATTGATTCCTGCCCACTACAAATGTCACTTTATAAACTAAAGACACATAAATGAAAATGAATGACATTAGATATGAATATCCCACTCATATGCTTTTTTTTTACATTTGTTCCTGCCATCTGTTTAGTACATAGCCCTCAAGTGTTCTTGGCACATTGCGTTAGTCTGTAATCATGCCACTCAAAACACAGCAGGAAAATAGCACTGTCACTTGTGGGACAGTTTATGAGAATAGGGAATAATAAAAGACTTTGATAGAAATACCAGTCGCTGAGTGTGTCTGTTTTAATAGACCCAGTAGAGATGCTGATGAACATCTGAAGTGCCTTGTGAACCTGCAGACCTTATGCACACTTGTCATTTGAGGCGGACAAGCGTTAAAAGCGTTCACTTTTTGGCTGTTTTCTCACTGGTTGCAGAGTCATACACAATATGTGACAGATTGCCAGAGTGGGGACGCATAGTGCAGACAAGTGGAAACATTAAGTCACTGACAATGTATTGCAGTACTAGTAGTAATAATGAAGGTAACTCTTTCACTACAATATACATTGTAATGTGTGTTACAGGAGAATGAAAGTGATTTTATTTTCTTAACCTCTTTTAAGTAACAGGTCCTTGTCAATTCAATCAGGTATTAGAATTAACCAGGCTCAGAAGCACACCAACTCAGGCCCTATAGCTTGGAGCCGACCCAGGACAAATAACATCACCAGCTACATAAACCAAGTCCCTCATCCTAACTTTACTTACTAGCAACACTATTAATGTGGCGCACCGTCAGACAGGTCATTGCGGTGTGTAAACCTATATTTTCCTATGTGTATAGTCATCCTCTGGTCAGCCTGTAGGTGTGTCCTGAGCTGACAGTTGATGGAGGGATGGACCTGTAAAAGGCCAGCAGCGTGTGTCCCATGTTGCTGTTTAGCGTTGACCTCCTGCATCTTGCCAGCTCCTTACTCTGTGCGTTTGTTTGGTGCATTTGTAACAATCTAGTTTAATCGGTTTTAAGAAATAGAACTATCTAATAAAATTTAGTCTAAATAAAGTTGTAACAGGTGTCAGAACATGTTGGCCCCTGTGTCTCTCCTAATGTTCTCCCTCTGCTTAACTCACCTCCTGCAGTCCGTCCTTTTGGTTGCTGGTCTCCATTGTCTGTTGTCCCCTGTAGATTGTGTCCTGCAGTGTGTGTGTGTGCAGTCCTGCTGTGAGTTACTTGTCTCTGTTTGCTCTCTGGCAGAGAGATCTGTGTGTTTTCCATGTCACACTGTTTCTGAGTATTGTCATATTACTCATATGTTTGTTACCTTCCCCACGGAGTTCATTTAATCTATCTCTTAGTGTACAGCTTCCACTATGAGTTATTTTACCTTTCTCTCATTGTGTTGCTGTTCTCTGAGGAACAGATCCTAGCCTCTGTATGACAGCCGAATTCCGTGCGCTAATTGCTGAATCTGTGTGTTTCTGGCAGTGTGCATGTGTGTGCCAGCTGTTACAGTATGGAAATCCAGGCATACGCAACTTAGTTCCATATGCCTGGAGATCCCGGGGACATATTACCGGCTATTATGTACTTATCATGTTGACTTTTTAAATATTTTATTGTCTAGTCATCGCTAGATATTTCAATGCTAGAATTTTACTGCCCTAGTGCATGATCTTTTACTCACCCCGTTTTTATTCTTGGAATAATAAACCTATTATTAATCCTCATCTCTCTCATTACATGTATCGATACCCCACCACGCGGAGCTGTGTGGATTCAAGTGGCTTATCAACAGACTTTCACATTGCTTTTAGGGTCCCCTGGTTAGATTGCTTTTGCAATGAAGTGGGATTTAGCTCATATCCTTGCACTCTATTACATTGTATCTTGTTACATTTTTGGGGGGATTGTTAGACTCCCTGAGTACGTAGGAATAGCAGCTTTTTTCCAGCACAACACTTATCTTCCTTTTCTGTTATGTTCTGGGGATCCATCTGTCAGGACAATGTATCCTCTCCGACCGCCTAAACTGCATCAGAGGGGGAGGGGAGGGAATATGGAGAGCATTGAAATTTTACAGTAAGGGCAGGTTTTAAGTCTTGGGTGGATCAGTGTTGGTATGAACCACTGATCCACACGAGAGACTTAAGGCTGCCTTATGGCAGTGTTAGTCATGTACAGTCTAGATGAGAGGAGAGTGACAGGGGAGTTCACTCCCCTCTTCCGTGCAGACTGCTAGACCTCCTTGTATGTGGTAAGTCTGGACCTGGTCCTGAATCCTTTCCACCTGACTCTTGTTATCTCTATGAGTCTCCATGTCTATTCCGCCTGCCTGCTCTATCCTGCCCTCTGGCTTTAGCCTCTGTCATTACACTTGGTCTGTGACTCCTCAGCCCTGTATTCATTTCATTGTATTCTATGCAAGTGTGTGAACAGGTTACCACTGGCGGTTATCTTTGGGGGCTGCGACCTGATTTGTGTCTGATGCCAAGCCTGTCCCCACCATCAGGGGCTCCAGTGAAAACCAGATTCCTAGTTACACTCCGAGCCCTGGTGGGCCATCCTCACAACAATTATTATTATTAGTAGTAGTTGTATATATCTATAAGGCACCACAAAGGATCCTCAGTGCCCTACAGGTAATGTATAAGCATAGTCACCTGATCCAGACCTCTGTTCCGTACGCACTGAAGTCTGAAAGACCACAAATAAGAGGTAAGTGCACTCCCATGTCACTCCCCTCTCCCATGTGCAAACTTTGGTTAAGGTCCACAACCATAAGGTTACCTTAAGTCTCCATGTGGATCAGCAGGCATACAGAATGCTGATCTGCACAGAAGTCACAAACCCAGCCTGTACTGTATAACTTAAATGTTCAACTTCTGCACGGAATTACATACATGCTATGGATAGCAGGGAAGAGCATGTAATATGACATTTCTTAGATTGAAAAGATTTAAATTACATTAAATAGAAAAGCTATATATTTTGTTTATATTTAAAGATGAAAGTACATGAAGGGCCAGATTTACTAAGCTGTGGGAAAGTAAAAATGGAGATGTTGCCCAGGGCAACCAATTAGCTTCTGAAGGTTATCATGTTATGTATTGAGTTATGTCCATGGCTAAACATTGACAGGGTATAGAGGCTCTGTCCCACTTCTGCACCTTCTATAAATTGATGTTAAAATTATAGAAAGCGACACATACCTGATTCCTGTTGCACATTTCATTATTCTGTTTTCACTGATGGACTCGCAAAGCAAAAGCTGTTTGCTACACATTCAGGTATCTTTCCCTTTCCCAGCACTGTTGGATTAAGCTCCATCTTACCCCAACAAATCTCAAAACATGTCTAGTCCTTCTTCCCTTACTTTGGGGTCTTGCCCACCATCATTGGCGACCAATGAAATTGCTGAAATTCTAAGGCGCCTTGACTTTGACCTACCAAGCAAGATATCTAACAGTTAGAACATCGTTTATAGGAACATCTCCAAAGTCAAACGTTTTCACTTCAAACTGACCTCAATCAGACATCGAATAGGCTGAATACAGTTGAGAATACACAGGAGGACCATCATGATGCCTTCATTGAAAAATCTATAGCAATGCAAGACAATCACACCTAGACCTGGATAGAGGCTGACACAACAACCTTAGGGTCCGAGGTATACTTTCCAACACAAGGCACAGTGGATGCCCTGACCAGAGGGTTCAATGATTTTCATGGAGCCTATGCAGATAATGAAATAATGTTTGACAGAGACCACAGAGCCCTTATGCCTAGGGAACAGTCTCAAGCACATATTATATGCTTTCTTCACTATATCAAGTTCAAAGAAGAGAAATTGCAGAAACACAGAAAACAGGACAATACTTACCATTTTCAACTTTTTTTTAGTGAATGGGTGAGTATGCCGTTCGGCATACTTTACCCATTCACTTTCGCAATTACCGTTGTCCTTCCGTCGTCTGCGATATCCCTCCACCGCACCTCCGCCACTGCTCGCCGGGCTAGGAACAGGTGAGTAGCCTATCTGTGCGGGTTAGGGTTAGGCTGCTGTGGAGGGAAGATTAGGGTCAGAATATATATAAAAGAGAAAAAAAAGAGAAAAAAATGCCCTTATGGCGCTTAATGGATTTAAGCAGCTGTATGGGAGATTTTGCTGGTCTCCCTAAGCAAAAGACAAGTAAAAAAGATAAAGAACTTCGCTATATTGAATTATAGAAATTATTATGGAGGTTCTGATGACACAAAACAAATGGCAACCTTGTATCTAAAAAGATTCAATTTAATTAGACATATTAATAACAGAAGGCTTCACGTTGGCAAAGCCTACCGAATCTGCTCCCCCCCGCTTTTTAACGAGACTTAGAGATTTAAAAATTAATCCTGTTTATGTATTATTCTGGTGTATCTGAATTCAAATTGTATACTTTGTCCAGAAAAAATGTTTAGATTATATCTATAAACATAACTGAGACATAAAACTAAAGATATTAATGGTGTTATATGTTTTATGCTGAACTAATTAATTAGCCAGCATCTGTGCGTCTTGTATTTAAATGGCAACCTTGTTCTTAATGTGATTCTGCTTTGAAAAAGTCCGCTGGCCGGACGAAACGCGTAAGCCAAGCCTCTAACTGCACGTGTGGAGATTTAAAGGATCAACTATACAGCCTATTGGGAGCTTAACTGGAGGTGGAGAATTGTTTGCTTTGTTTCGGAGAACTCCTGTTAAACGGGACTGCAGCGATTGTCGGCTGCCGCATTATACACGGGGTGGCCTCCCGGAGCGGCTTTGGCTCTTCTTAACCACCGAGGACACAGCTTTATATTACATCGCCCAGGACTGGGTAATATTGCAACAACCAGGTGGACATTTGTGGAGGAATATTTATATCTACCGTCTTTTTTTCTGCTGCACACCCGCGATCACGGGTTCCAGATCATTGGAAGGAAAGTATATCTAATACTATACCTATATATATATAGGACTTTCTAATTCTAAAGCTCACCTCAATTGAATCATCAGTTCCCATTATTTACAGGCTTTCTACCTATCCTGACAACATTTAAGAATACCTATACACCGTTGCAGATGGAATGTTTATTTTAATGTTTATAATTTGTTATTAATATGTCTAATTAAATTGAATCTTTTTAGATACAAGGTTGCCATTTGTTTTGTGTCATCAGAACCTCCATAATAATTTCTATAATTCAATATAGCGCTGTTCTTTATCAAGATTAGGGTCAGGCTGCAGGGGAGGGAGGGTTAGGGTCAGGCTTCCAGGAAAGGAGGGTTAGGGTAGTGAGAGGGGAGGGTTAGGGTTAGAATTAGGGAAGGGACTATTTCATAGCAATTAAAATCCCAGCCAGTTCGCAACTGGCTGGGGAGGTATGGCTGATTCGAAAATCGGTCATTCGGACCGGAGCCCCACACCCATATAATTGATCCTCATCTAGACACCTCCACATAAACCCTAAGATCTTGCAAGTAAGACGCACATCACACAATCATCAGCTGACAAATCCCAGGCACATTCTACAACCTAGAAGTGCGTAAGTGGGTTGCCGGACATAAGTCTGGACCCGGTCCCTAGTCCCCATGTCCAACCAGACACCAAAAAGTTCAAGTATTACCGGATTGTTCCTAGATGCTGCTGTCATACTCTGGTATAGAAAGGCCTGGTGTGCTGCGGACACAAAGATTAGAAATCACTCAGCTAGAGACAATCCACTTCTCACAGCAATCAAATAATGTTTAATTCTTTACACAGCATAGATTGTAAGCTCTTGCTCTTAAATCGCTGCCACTAGTTGATCGCCTCTGTATTTTTTCTTTTTTTTTTAAAGAATGTTATATTTGGTTTTGACACATAAGTAGGAGATACAGCGAAGACATGAAACAGTCTTTCACAGGAATATATACATCAGACCCTCCAACATGACCAATTCCATTAGGTACAAAATGCTCTGCTCCTTAGCTTTCAACTGTCAGTCACTATGGTAACCACCTTTGTTGAATAAAGCTATGATTTTCAAACATTGGTTAATTCATTGAAACCTGGTGAGTGACAGTTGGAAGCTCAGGAGTGGAGTATTTTGTACCTAATGGGAGGGGTCATGTTGGAAGGTCTGCATACATTATCAGTAAATAACAGAACAGCAAAGTTACATAGTTTCAGAATCATAAAATGTCAGTGTAACAATAAACATAACATTGAGAAACGTGAAGGCATAATACGTGTTATTTTGTTGGCAGGGTGGGAAGACGGGGGGAGGAGAGAGGTTGTGGAGAATGCCTCTAGGAAGTGTATAGGAAGTGGGTGGGGCAAGGTCAAACCCAAAACAGGTGTGATTATAGCAAGTTGCACCCAGGGTGAGGATTGTGAGTCAAATAGGCTGATGATATCACAGGGTCCTTTCCATGAAGGGGATCTAGCCACTACCCAGGGTAAGAGGTGCTAGTGCTAGACTGCTCCTCTCCCGATGTGGCTGGTACACAGTGCACCAATGTGTTGCTGCTCTGCTATGCAGCACAGTAATGAATGGACATTCCTCTTAGCCCCCAGGGGAGTGCTATTAATAAGAATTAATAGGAATGACAGCTCTGGTCTGCAAAAAGAGAATGCCAATTAAAAACAAATAAAAAATGGTCAAATCATTCTCTTTTCACAAAAGACGCTCTAATTCTTACAAATCACATCATCCCCCAAACCAGGCACAGGCAACCTGCAGCTCTCCAGATGTTGTCAAACTACAATTCCCATCAAACGTTGTCAGGTACCAGCTATGCTTTTGCAGGTAAAGCATGATGGGACTTGTAGTTCCGCAACACCTGGAGAGCCGCAGGTTACCTATGCCTGCCCTAAACCAAGGTTGCGCACTCTCCAGAGAGAGCCGAAAAATCTCCTGCAAGTCCTGCCCCCTACCAGGCAACACTAGTAGCCTACTGTTTCTTGGGGCAAGGAGGGACTTGATGAAGCAATTTGCATCATCAAGCCCTGCCCCCATTCCGATGAAAGCTTAAAAAGGGGTAATTAAGGGCCAGATTCAATTAGGTGCGTAGCGAATTTAATGCAAATGTTATGCTCATTTGCATAAGAAAATTAGCACAAATTTTTAACGCTGTATTCAATTTAGCGTTTTTTATGCACAAAAAAAAATCTAAATTTGCTCGTTAATTTTTGTCCATTAATACAAATAGGGAAACACAATTTTCCCTATTCAATTATATTAAAATTAGCGCAAATTTTTCTTATATTGATAGGTGCATATTCGCACCTGTCATAGGTGCGCAAATGAATATGAGTTGTGTTAAGTTGATGTAAATGAGTAAAAATGTATAGAAATATTTAAAATAATTTTATTTTATTAAATTTTATCATGGATATGCTATTAAAAAAACAATTATGGGAATTCAAAATCACATATGTAATATGTTCTGTGGGGCCCTCATTCTGCGTAGGTTGGTCACGTCTGACATCTCCCAGCTTTTAATGGATTTCAGAGCTAAATAAAAATACCTTTCTCCCTACCATCTTCAACTGGGACTAAACGGTGCTAACCTCAGAGGTTCTTAACAGTTCCCAGTCCTTTATGTATCAAAATCAGGCTTAAACTAACTAACGATGGCTCCATTCTATTGTGGGGCAATCGCTTTTTTGGGGCTAGCAAAAAATATCTATAAAAAATACATTTTAAAAAGTTTTAGACCCCAAGATCTCAGACAGGACCACGGCTACTTGAAATAGGGAGGGAGGAGCTTTTTGCACAGATGTCCCCATCGCAGCCCCTAACACTAATAAGTGTTTACATAGAATTGGCAGGGAAAAATACAGCATCGCACAACATACAATTAACGCAGGTTGGGAGCATACTGTCCTCTGAAATTGAATTGGGTGAATTTTGGCCAGCGAATTTGCCACGTACAATGCAAATTTTTTTTCGCGATAATTTTTTTAAAAAACTTACTAATAGCCAGTGGCCAGTAGTTACATGCATATGTGGATTCCCTCTGGGATCTCCGAGAGGCAAGCTATTAAAAGACGGCAACCCTGCCCAAAATGCACACACTCAATCCTATGCATATGCATTCTCCCATAACTGTACCCCACAACACAAGGTATATCTCGTGGAATGACAGCCATTTATTATACTATTACACTCTATTTACTAACTTCATTTTCATGCATTAACGCCCATTTTCATGTGATCTGTCCGATGGGGCGGAGTTTTCCTTCTGCATAGTTGAGTCATTGAATAGGGCCAGTGGAAGTCCCAGTTGTGAAACCTCACCACCCTTACCGAACCCACCTTAGACAGTAACTACACCCAGAACATTAAACAGTAATAACAACAAAGTAAACAATAAACCACAGGGATGGTGACGGGAGAAGGTAGTGCAGGATTTAACGATTAGCTATGCATACCCAATAGCTAACAAATAATAAGGTGGGGCATTTACCACCCACCAAAAATGCTAGCGTCCATTTAAAAAAAAGTGGGGGCATCTACCACCCCACATAGGACGCCACGAAGACAGCCCATGATAAAATTGACAGGGTGCTCCCAATTAATCTACTGTGCCCGGGCCCACCCCTCAAACGAAACCCAATTACGTGGCTTAAGGGAGAAGATACCTGCCGGGCTTTGTAAAGCCTGGTCCCCAGACTAATAGAATAGCTATGCACTGCCTTCCCTCCATCCCGCATAACAAGGAGTGGAAAAGACCCCATCGACAACATGACCAAATTCAGGGAGGGAGGGTGGGTGAAATGTCTTGGCAGACGAAGAGGGTTTAGGCAGGGTGCAGTGGGTTTATAAAGCCCCCTAACTAGACCCTCCCCTCCCATTGGATCCAGTCATCAAAACAATTAAACATACCCTTAGGCCTATCATTCCCAACCCAGGGTTTAACTGCCTTCGGGCCAAATGACTTAACCCTCAGTTATCTTAACCTGGGGAAGCCTGGTCTGATCAGTCCTCTGGGAATCAAAATATTGGGCTATTTCCAAACACATTATCTACAAAAACAAAATTCCTCTTACCTACCAAGTCTCTGTGTCATTACCCAGTCTTGTTTTATAAGGATTGTTTTAAATTGTAAAGTGTTGCATAATTTGATGGCGCTATATAAGTACCTGATAGTAAATAAATAATGAATAAACTTAAACGAAACACTTAAAAAGGAAATTTGCAAGAAAAAGCAGAATTCGTTTTTTTAGTATATTTATCCCATTATTTGTATATGGTCTGTTTCCATAGGAGACTACGCACAGAGAATGCCTCTCCCCGCCTCCCCAGCCCTCCATGGCTAATCTAAATCCCGCCCCCTCCCACTTCTCACTAAATCCTACCCGAGGTGGCACAAGCACGCCACTCTCCTACGAAACTACCTGGTACTACTAACTGGTAGGCAGGATGCATAAATGTACTACTGCGCAGTAGTACATTCTCAAAAATACGCACCTAAGAAACTCCGGCTGTAAATTCAGTCCTATCTCTTCTGTAAGTTCATCCCTCCCACTTGGTGTGTTAGCTCACGTGAGAAGGCCCTCAATCGTAGTGTTGTCCCCTCCTCCACCGCTCCCCCTCACTTCGTACCCTCTTGTCCCCCTCTGCTACCTTTTTACCCCGTCCCCACCTAGTGGCTCCCTCTCATCCTCTCACTGCGTTCTATCCCCTGCCCCCTGATCTTCCAAGCTTGACGCTCCCTGATCTGCCAAGCTTGACACCTCACATTTTGCTTTGCTGTCTGAGCTGCTTCACTTTATTGTATTTTTGTGATATTTTTATATTTAGATTGTATTTTATTACATACTATGCTGTCCATCCCTGCCCTGTGTGTCTCTACTGTGTTGTTGTCTGAATTTTGTACAGCGTCTTATAAATAAACGACAATAATAAATAATAATAATCCAGGAACAAAGATGACCCTCAAGAAACATAAAATGAAAAACAAGTTTTATTTATGAAATTTGTCATAACCTAATTTAAAAATGTTAGGCCCCTATTCATACCGGACAGTGAGTCAGATCCACACAAAACTCACCCATCCTGCCCCTAACCCGTTCCCAGTTTGTAGGTACCTTATGGCACTTACGAGTGCCATACGAGTGCACTTACGAGTGCCATAGGGCTACCTTAACGTACTGTGTTTAGTTTCCTTCCTAAGTAGGAAACTAAGCACAGTGAATGCCTTTCCCGCCTCCCCCCCCTCCCCTGCTCTCCCAGGCTAATCTAAATCCTTCCCCCTCCCCACTTCTAACTAAACACATTACTCTTTCTAACTAACATACTCTGTGCAGAGTCAACCTAACTGGTACATAGATTGCGTAAATTAACTACCACGTATGCGTTGTAGATCATTTCACAAAACTATGCTTCTTATTTATTTTGGCTTACTACTGAAAAGGGGAAAAAAGCATTATTAAAAAATGTATAACAATATCAATAATTATGGGCCAGATTCCAACCGCCAAGCGTTTTACATGCGCACAGAGGGCTAACGGACTCCCCTCTCCCATATGGCTATGGCTGCCCAAACCCTACCTTAAGTTTCCTGTGCAGAAAGCAGTCTGTACGACCACTGATCCACATATAAGTTCATAAACCTACGCCTGTTGTAAAATTTAAAGGATATACTGAGTTTAGGGTATGGGCCACCCTGTTGGACAGATCTCCAGGGATATGGAAAAAAGTTCAGTTCGCCTGGAGGTTTGTAATGTAACATTTGGTGCACACGCGCACTGCCAGAAAATCACCCGACCTACAGAACCCCGAATCCTGCCCTGTAATAGTATTTTATTTTACCAACTATATATAATGATAAAATGATTTATTTCTGAAATGTAATTATATTGAATGAGATATGTTATATTAACATTTATTACCACATGTTACAAATAGTGACAAACAATTTTCATTTAAGAAAAATATCACTAATATTTATTTAGTTATATGTTAAATAGCTATTATTTTATATTACTCTATTATTATTATCACTATTATTATTATTACTATATATTATTATTACTATATATTATTATCACTATTATTATTATTATTATTATTATTATTACTATATATGATTATTACTATTATCATCACTATTGTCATTAATATTATTATAACTGTTCTAAATAGTTAGAAAATGAAGCAATTAAATCTTCGATCTTACTTTTTCTTCTTCTCCTTCTTGGTGACTGCAAAAGACAAAATACAAAAGGTGATTTCCCCATATTCCTTTGTGGAATTTTATGCAATCATTGTATTCTTACACTTCAAAAAGTGTTTTCGGAACCTAATAAATTACGTGACATTTTTTGGGTGATTTCAGGCATCTACCTTTGGGCAAGAGAAACTTATTTTACAGGTAATGAATTTGCAGCCATAGTGAAGCACCTTCATTAGCATGCCTGTCCCCGCCTCTGGTCCTTCATTAGCATGGCTAACCCCACCCCTGATCTTTCACTAGCATGCCTATCCTTGCCTGTTTGGCAGGGATTAAATCTGCTGAAGTGAACATCTGTCACGTGTATACCTCAATATTTGTTGTCAGGGGACTTTTGCAAGGGACTTTCATTTTCGTCATGTGTAGAGGATGATCAGACCTGCTTTGCATTTTCCTTTGTACCTAGAAAGGACCTTTCACCCCCTTCTTATAGCTACAAATGGTGCAAATCTAAATATTTTTTGTGAAGTTTTATACTATAGAACAGTCTCTCTCAACTTTATTGCCATGGAGGAAACCTTTAAAAAAATGTTTCGGGGAACCCCAGTATACATATTGTAAGAGCTATTCAAATATTGTTAGGAAAGGTATACCATAAAAACATTGCAATAATAAAGAGTTACATAGGAGGCAGACATTTGCTAAAATTTTAAAAAAGGATAGTAACATGTCTTCTCTCACCTTTAAATGACTCACAGGCTCCTGTTACCTAAAAAGGCCTCCACAAACTTTCCTCACAGCCCCATGTCACCTATAAATACCTCCACAAACGCTCCTCACAGACCCTTCTCACTGTGAAATGCCACCACAAATTTGGGAAGGAGCAAACCCTGCGACAGAGGTTGAAATACTGTCTAAAATTTTAAAGAGCTAATTAATATGATGTTAAAAAAACATATGTAAAATGATAATACTGATAATATGGTCATACTATCTGACTGCCAAAATATTTAAGACGTCCATTAACGTTCTTTGTGAAAGCAGGAAGTTTTTAATGTAGATTTAAAAATAATAAAAATAAAATAAATCTACATTAAGGAATTGCGTTGTTATTGTCTGTAACAAGTCATGTTTTTGATATTTTCAAGTAATTTATCATTTACTTCTTCCACATAGTAAAATAGTAATTTTATATTGAAGGAACAGATCTAATAGCAATAGTAGTATACAATGCATTAGTAGAGCACATTACACAATGGACCAGAGCTTGTGTCAGAGTATAAGCACTGTTGAATATGTTGTGACACATTTACCTGCTTTGCCTGCTTTCCTATTGCAGCACAGGCCAGGACCATCATCCTCCATGACAATCTACCCCACATGGTCGTTAGGCCATGCCCCTTTCGCGGCACCTTTTTCAAAATTTAACTTTTTTTGCACATTTTAACAATTTTTTTTCAATTTTCAATCTGGGGGGTTTCCGGGCAACCAGAAACCCCCCCTGGGTGTGCCACTACTTTGGTGACCTCTAAGGGAACCCTACAGTTCCACAAATCCCTGGTTGAGAATTGCCGCTATATAGTAAGTTCCAAAGCAGCAATATAATAGATTTTCAATGCGTAAGTACGTATGTACGTAATGGATTGGCGTACGTAACGGCCTAAACTTGGCCATACTGTACAATTTAAATGCCTCCCATCACCTCCAAAGCGTATTTCCGGGTGTCATATGGATGGCCCACCCCTTTGCTCGTATTTACGCTCATGGCACGTACATTCAAAGTTATGTTGCGTAACATCTGCCACACTCTTCTGCAGTAAATACAAATAGGCGAATTTAAAAGCCGATCTGCGCATGCGCCGGGCAGATGTTGCCCAGCGTGGCTACGGAAACGCCCAATCGTAGATCGGGCGCCCGTAGCAGCAGCGTAGTAACACTGGAGGGGGCGTTCCGCAGCATTACTACGCTGCAGTTAGTGCACGTAGGCGGAGGGAAGGAGGGTAATGAGGCTGGGAAGGTGGCGTTATCGTAATAATGCCGCTGTCCAAGCTTATTTACATTCCCTTACGCCGACTGAAGTTATGGTAGCCTTCAGCCGGCGTAAAGGAGTGTAAATACGATGGGGCAGGGGGAGTGTCATGGGGAGTCCCATGATGTAACTCTGAGCGTTAGTACGCTCAGCGCTACATCGTAGGTCTGGATCAGGCCCATTGTCTCTTAGATATTGTAAAAAGAGGGCACATTTTTACTAAATTATATTACAATAATTTCCACAATATCACCAAGCCGTCACCGAGCTCATATAACTAAGATCACTCCTATAAACCCAGGGAGATTGAATCAGCAGCCAGCACTCCCAGACCCCTACCCACCTGACACCTATTTCATTAGTACCAGGCTTATCCTTACAATCTTATCCCATTAGTACTATTATCAAGTGGCCACATAAAGCCATCAGCCTTCCAAGAAAAGTCCCAGTTAAGTCTAGTTTGGTGCCCACTACTGACCAGGCCCTATAAAACCCTATTGTGCAGTGTCCCCAGATGAGATGAAACAGAAACCTGAGTTATTGCCATGGTGGTGATCTGACAGCGGTATTACAGATCATGAGCACTGTCTTTTACAGCAATATATGTCTAAGAAAGGACTGTACAATCTTACATTGCCAAAGGCTGAGGCCCTATTCACACCACACCCAGACAAATAAATCACCACACCATAAAGACAAGGAGGCATGTGATGCGATTTAAAAGGGGCACAGATTTATTAAATTGTTTTATCAATTGGAATTGGGACGATTAGTTTGCCTTATGTGCTATAGATGGTGACACTAGCACTTGGGGGGTCAAATTTATGTAGATGAGCACTTATTTGCTCCAAGTGGAGCATACCACAACTCAAAACAAACAACCACGAGGACCGGCCTCCCAAATTCACTTCACCACCAGAAGGATTGTGCTACTTATTACTGTGATAATGCATAAATACCCCACCCCCCCTCCTCATATCTCTGGCCTCCACTGCTACGGCCGCACTGTGCCCCATATGAAAGGGGAAAAACATGTTAATCTTAACAAACTAACAAGTAACGGGGAGGGAAGGAGTATCTCCTCCACCTCTCAAGCTCGCTGCCTAGATGTCATTTTTGACTCCTCACTTTCCTTTATACCACACATCTGTGTCCTCTCTCTCATTCCTTCCGTTTTTACCAACGCAACATTGCACGTATCCATCTCTTCTTCACCAATGAAGCTATCAAAACCCTCATCCACTCTCCAGTCATATCACATATCACATCTTATTTCACTGCAGGGGTAAACCTAGGGTTCTATGTGTCTGGTTTCATCTGGAGGTGTGTCTGATCATTGCAGCTGATTGGAGGAGTGGACTTTAAATAGCCTTTGCTGGGGGGCGGAGCTTGCTGCAAGATGGAGTGAG
>WWET01008739.1:0-12696 GCA_011038615.1 Limnodynastes dumerilii
TACAACATCTGGCATCTATTTCAAAGTGTCACAATCAATTACCACCCCACCCGGTTAGTTTTTCATGCCACCCGCCTCATAAAAATTCCTGGGGAGAACACTGTACATTAAAACAATACTTACCCTACCCCAATTAGGGGCCACTAGATTTGATAGACTTGATTACAACTGGTGAAATGAGAATACCTTCTCCAGAGGCTGTATTGTTGCTATGCTGTCAACAATCATGGAAGTACTTAGTAGACCCCCTGGCTCCTAATCCCACTAGGACAATATTTACTTTAAAGTTTCCAATAAATCAGGCAGATTTGTTGCACATTTTGTCATTTGTTCCAGTCTGGAGGGTGCCCTTTGACCCACAAGCACAGGGGCCAGGGGCACAGGGGCCAGGACCAAGTGAACAACAGTCAATAAGCGGGGTAAAATAAATGCATTGTAGGCATTAGGTGAAACATACTGGAGCTAGAGAATAGTTACTCCCTAGTCAGTGGTGCACCCAGGGGGTTGTTTAAAGTTATATAGAGATTCAATGTCCCACGCTCCCCTCCTCCCTCCCAGTCAAAATAACTGAACCGTGATGTAGACACGTGACCTTTAGTTGCCTGCATCACATCAATAAGCAGAGTACATCCCGCGCGCCGCTGAGGATCTGTGACATCATGAGGTAAGATAAGTGTTTTTATTTTTACAGCACTCTATGAAATGTTTATTTTACAGGAGGGTGTGTGTATATATATATATATATATATATATGTATATATGTGTGTGTGTTAACTTACTAATATTAAGTCACATGAGTATGTAGTTCTAAACCAGGTCTATTATTAGGCTATTAGGTAACATTATTAAATTGGTAGTTGACGTTATTAGGTACCATTATTAGGTTATTAGATAACAATATTAGACTTTTAGGTACCATTAATAGGTTATTATGTTATTAGGTGACGTTATTAGGTAACATTATGGGGTTATTAGGTAACATATTGAGGTTATTAGGTAACATTATTAGATTTTTAGGTAACGTTAATAGGTTATGAGGTTATTAATTAACATTATGAGGTTATTAGGTAATGTTATTAGATTTTTAGATATTGTTAATAGGTTATTAGGTTATTAGGTAACATCATTAGGTAATTAAGTAACATTATTATATTATTAGGTGATGTTATTAGGCTATTAGGTAACATTGGGCCGGATCCAGAACTACGTCCGTCTTCCATAGACGGACATAGTTCAATAAACAGTAGCTACTGCGCATGGGTAGTAGTTATTGTACGTAATCTGCGTATCGTTTCCATACATAGATTGCGTATATGCGGTCTCTTCCGGCCCATTATGAGGTTATTAGGTAATGTTATTAGGTAATATTGATAGAAAATGTTATTAGGTAATATTATTAGAAAATGTTATTAGGTAATATTATTAGGAAATGTTATTAGGTAATATTATTAGGAAATGTTATTAGGTAATATTATTAGGAAATGTTATTAGGTAATATTGGGGCTGATTCAGAGTTACACATCCACTTTTTTTAGGTGGAAGTGTAGAACTGAGCAATACCATGTTGAATTGCAAGGGGAGGCAAAATTACATTGTGAAACCAGAATTAAAATTAGGAGGCGAAGTTTCTTAGCTCAACTCTGTTTATAGAATAAACATAAAGCTATGCAGTATTTTAGTTCTATGTGTAAAAGTAATGTATTTTCCCTGCATGCAAATTTTTTTAAATTATTTAACACCCCTTACTTTGAAAAATGGTTTAGCTGAGCTGTACACTTGCACCTAAAAAAAGGTGTAAGTGCATCTCTGAATCAGCCCACTGATTCTGCCCTGCATCGTTAGACCTTGATTTTTAGCAGCTCCTAAAAATCACAGATTAACGATGTTATGATCCGTAGTTTTGTATGTGTGTGTCTGTTTAGCAGAAAGGACTTCTGGGAACGATCCAGTGTTAAATCATGCCAGTGTGTACAGCTGCAGGGTCATCAGATAAACGGGAGTTTATTTTTTTATTATTAAAAAGTTTTTTATTTTGTCAGTGTGTACCCAGCTTTAGTCATAGGCTCCTCGAGTTCCAACCTGAATGTGGCACCTGAGGCCCGCGCCTTGACAGCCATAAATGGAGCCCACACTCCAGTTGTGGCTGCTAGAGCTGATGCCCTGACCGCAGATGCGGAAGCCCACGCTTCAACCATTACTGGCGGATCCCATGCTCTGGTTGTGGCTGCTGGAGATGATTTTACTGTTACAAATACTGAGGCTCATGCCTTAAACATGATTACCAAGACCTGCGCTCCAATAGCAACTACTAGGGCACACACCCCAAGCTCCTGAGGTAGTTGCCCCAATTGTGACTAATGGAGCATATGCCTTGAGAATTGCTCATGGGTCCGTGGTTAGGTCTCACCGTAGCTAATGGGGCACATGCCCTGACTGAGACTAATGGAGCATGCTCTGACTGAGGCCACTGGAGAACACACTCCAAGTGTGGCTCCTGGGGTAGTAACCCTGACAGTGGCTACAGGGGCATTCACCCTGACAATGGGGGAAGAACCGGACACTTCTCCTGGTAAAGATGATTTGGCTGAACAGCCCGTCATAGATTGTATCATTTTCAACCAGGCCTGAATTTAATCCACCAAGCCTTTAACCGAATCATGGCTCTGTGATGTCAACTCGCTGGGAATGTAGTTCCTCTCTGTTGTACTGGTGATAATGGACCTGATCCAGACCTACGCTCGCAAGCGATCTTACGCTGGTCGTAAGCGTAAAATCGGCAGAAAAAACGCACTGCGCATGTGCAGAGTGACAACTTCTGGTCGTACCAAAGGCGTCCATATTCTTTGCGTATTTTCCGACGACGGGGCGTGTTTATATTACGAAGTTAGCACGGACGCTGGAGTTAGGGAATGTAGGCCGGGGAGCCATTTAAATTGTACAGTATGGGCGTGCTTAGCCCGGTACGATCAACTTGTCACTACGAAAATTCGTACTGACGCCGGGAAAAGTTAGGGTAGGGTTCAGCCGGCATACGGAGGTAAAGGTAAGGGGAGTGTCATGGGAGTGAAAGTTTTTACGCTGAAGTGGTAATACGCTCCGCTCTCATGCGTAGGTCTGGATCAGGCACAATGTTCCCTGCATTAACCGCATTTCAGGACGTGTCTAAATGGGTACAGGTCTTTGCTAGAGACCCTGATGATGGGGATCGTGCAGCAGGTCACAGCTCCCGAAGTAACTGGGAGATTTTGAAAGTAAGACATCATAGCTAGACAAAGACAGGCAAGTACAACACACAATGGACACAGTGAGACAAGACTGAAAAACTAGAACCCAAATGAGGATCTTGGACCTGATTCAGGGATTGAAAATAAGAGAGGAAAGTTACTCTTGGGATAAACCATGTTGATTTCAGGGGGGTGAAGGTAATTGTATTCTTTGCATGCAGGGATATATCTTTGAATTGTTTACTGCACACAGATACTGACCAGCTCTACTAACACACTGTTATTTAGATTTGGGATAGGAAACATCACCTCTCAACTCTAATACTGTTTGCAACAGGTGAAATATGACTCCCCTGCAATCAGCATGGTTTAGCCCAAGAGTAAATTTCCTCTCTTATATGCAATCTCTGAATCAGGTCCCTTTTCCAGAACACAGACAACAGTTACTTGGAATAGACAGGACAGGCACTAGGAGAACAGGTAGGTACAGAAAGTGTGGTGCCAGAAAAGGGTTATTTTAACTGTTTTCCGATGTTTTACTACAGGTTCATATAGTTAAAAAATTATTTTCTGCCACTAATCAAACCCTCGCCTTTTCCATAAAAAAATCCTGCGGTTTGAAGCGTTTAATACTGCCAAACATCACACAAACAAAATGAATGCAATTATGGCAAATACAAATCTTTTTAGTAAACTCCACCCATTTTCTAGATTGTGTGCAGGTGCATCATCATGATTAGTTACAATGGACCAGATACAGACTTCCAAGAAGGGAGGTATTTTCCATGCAGCTGGATTGTAAAAAATAAGACATTTCAATCTGTGTTTGTGCACATATTCACGCAAACCAAACTGATTGCAATCATTCTTCTGACAAATTACATTACCAATGGGAGTAAAGGCGTGTGTACCAATTCACCATCGTTTTTAGTGCAAACTTAAGGTTGGGTATTTAAGTCAGAAGTCTGTGCAAGCCAGGTCTTTTAGAACGCATATACGCAATCTACGCATCGAAACGATACGCCGATTACGTACAATAGCTACTACGCATGCGCAGTAGCTACTGTTTATTGAACTACGTCCGTCTATGGAAGACGGACGTAGTTCTGGATCCGGCCCTGTATTACTAGATTGTCATGGAAAATTTTTTACATTATTCCATTCAGTCTATGTAACTGTGAGTGGTACTTTCTTAATCTCTCTTCTGTAACTGTAATGAAAATCACATTTATGTAGAGTAAATTCTATACCAGAAGCTTCGGAAGTCAGACAATATCTGCATAATATTGAAATATCTCTGCAGATATGTCTGTGTCCTTTTTAATACAACACTGATTAATTTGATTTCTATAATTATGATCGCTGCTTGATGTGAGTAGCATATTAAACAGGCCTGACTTGCTTTACCCTTTAATGCAAAGAACACTTCCATTCTGTTATTTTGTGACAGTATTCCTTTCAATGTCTGCATCTTATTTATCTCCTAACAGATATAAAGCTCTAAAGAGATATATAAAGAGTAAGTGAAAAAACAATGAGTTATTTTTACTCCAGGACAGACTATGGTCTAAATGTAACTCTAGAAAAGCATTTGTTAAGGAGAGTTAATGCAGACATGTAAAACATAAAGGGATACATTAATTACAGGCAGATAAAGGAATATGGAGAATGTTGCGTAGTAGACGTATCTAGTTAAGAAACTGGTTTGAAAGACTTAGAGCTATACATGTGACGTCACATAAATCAAATTATTCATTTATTGCATCATCCACATGTACAAAATAAAATTTTAGACTCTATAGAGAGCAGTAGTTATTATACACGCATTAAGACACTATAGAGAAAACTGCAGGTGGGCAGTGTATCAGCCATATTTTAATGCCCCTCCGAGATGCAGCTCCTTAAACTTTAGCGGTCTAAACAGAAACTCTGCCAGGATCACTGTGCCCAATGGTATACAAGACACACTATTATGTGAGCAGTATTCTACGACACTTTACAAAGGGTTAGCATAATCTTCAAGATACCAGTTCACAGACTCAGCCAATCAACTGAAAAGGAATTTCCCTATATTACAACCTATTAAGAATAACTATGGACCACACAGCGGTACAGTTGGAAATGTCCAAGTGGTCCAAACATTTGCCAAATCACACATGAAGAAATATTACAGTCCCTGAACCTCATACACAGAATGCTGCTATCTAGCCAATACTTAGAAATTTGTGTTAATCTATACCTCTCCCCATATAGACACTATATGGTGATCATTACCACAGGTTACAGATGCCCCCGGTATCACAGCCAAGAGGCAGACACATATCACTACATGTGGGCATGTAAGGGTCTCTGATTACAGATGTTTACTAGATAGTTATTTTTTTTTACATTTTATATAGCTAATGCCTATGCCAAAAAGATCAACTTGATATAATCAGAAAATAATATTTTCTAATAAAATATAAATATTACAGCTACAAAAACCTGGGAAAGTCCCGCACATGAATAATCACACTGATATATATACCCAGTTATTCCAATTAGTTCAATAATATACTATAGGGGTGCCACTCAGACGATATTGAAGCATAAATTTGAACCATAGGAAGAAAAAGAATCGTCTATTATGAGTGCACTATATATCCACACCTTATTGTAAATATCAAAAATTGATTTTTATTAGATAAACTGCGAAAATATAAAAGTAGTAGCTACATACACATCTTAAACAAGATGTTCATAATAAAAGAACAGGTATTGATGGTTACTTAACCTCACCAACTGAGGTCACACTGGCCATTTCCATGCAGAATTGCGAATTAAGCACTAGTCAAAGATTAAAAGAATGGAGGGGAGGCAAGAATATTGTCTCAAAATGGTCTGAATAAACAACACTCCCCATACCTGGATTGGTCTACCACAGTCAGTTTGGATCTTCCCTGTACTAGCATTCACACTATTTTTAAATTATGTTAGAGGTCATATAACTTACCAGCAAGACTGAGAAAGAGGACCGTTACTTTAGATAAAACACAGTAATAATGTACAGGGGTTGTGAACAGGGCATATGAATTCATTTGTATGAACCAAATCTGCAGTTGAACTAATTTCAACAGTGTGCAAACCTAGTGAACTCACTAAACTGCCAAGCAGGGCGTGTCATCTTATATCTCTGTACTCTATACTGAGAAATATTACAATTAAGTTCAGTACAAATGATGGACCAGATCCTCAGTTAGTAACGTTAAAGTGCGTAAGTGGGCTCTATGGACTGGAGGGTGCATGCTAGATGTTAGGTTATTTTTAACCCAGTCCATACTGTACAATTTAAATGCCTCTCTCCTCCCACAATGCGCATAATCGGCTTGTGTAGGGATGTCACACCATATCATACGGAATTACGTACAAGATATGTATGTATGATCAGAGTTACGATGCGTAATATCTGCTGCAAACATGGGCAGTGCGTTCCCACAGCCAGATTTACACATGCAGCATGCGTGAATTAGATGTCTTTATTAAGTATGGACCAGGCCCATAGATCTTCAGAAGGCTGTTAACCAATATAAATATTTTTTACTAAATTCAAAGCAAAATGGAAATGATTAGGAGCATTAAAAATGCTGTATGTATATTTGTTTTCGCTTTCTTCATGGTTCAAAGGAAAAATATTAGTTTCAGATAATGGAATCTGCATGTGAACAGTTGTTACCAATATTGTTAAACCCATAGTTGCCAACTATTCAGGGAGACTCCCTGAAATGTGGGTGATCTCCCTGACTCCCTGAAGTGTTTGACAATTTCCCTAATATTGATTTAATTCCAGAAGGCATTGCTGTATGATGACAGAATGTAGATATTGTGTACAATTTCCCTGCATTGAGGCCTATGGAGGCAGCCATTTTTATGGAGGACAGGATGTAATCAAAGACTGGTAGTTATCTTTTATCTTTTTAATAAAGAAGTATTTATTCTTTGATCATTTAAAACTGAATAAATACTTTGGAGTCATTTTTATTGAAAATAATTTTCCTGGCAGTTCTAGACACATCCTTGGGTGGAGCTATCCACAGGACACACCCCTTTAGTACAAGACACACCCCTTTGGTAGTACGGGGCACACCCCTTTGGTGCAGTGCCTTGATAGTGCTATCACAATCTCCCTGATATTCCTTTGCAAAAGTTGGTAACCATGGTTAAACCAATAAAATGATATAAACTCAATGATCTTTTAAAACAAGTAAACTCCCAGTGAAATATTAGATTAACAAGGGTTACACCCATACTGCATGTTATGACTTTTTATGTAATCACTGGGGCTCTTCCAGAGTTTGA
This sequence comes from Limnodynastes dumerilii, assembly GCA_011038615.1. Lineage (NCBI taxonomy): Eukaryota > Metazoa > Chordata > Amphibia > Anura > Limnodynastidae > Limnodynastes > Limnodynastes dumerilii. The sequence goes on from WWET01008739.1 coordinate 7,560, forward strand.
GAGTAAGGGAAAAACAGATACAAGTGTGTACACCTTGGCAAAACCAGGTTGCAACATAAAAAGGGGATGATTACACAGAATTAGAAATAGGATGTGAAGTTTACTAGCTTTCATTTTAAAATTAAACTAAAAGCTCTGCATTATTTAAGTTCTAAGTAAATTCATGTGCACCACTCTCATTGAATCAAAGGAATTTTTTTGCATAAGAATACATTTGCACTTGTTTTTCCCTCTCAAACTGGGTCTGGTATAAAATGCTGACAGGTCAAAAATGTCAACAGCTGAGTGTTATGTTAATATTTGTTTGTAAAGTCTGTGGACCGGATTCACACTTAAGAGTGAAATAAATACGCACGGATTCGCAAATATACGCGCCTAAGTTGCAAGGCAACACCCATGACACTCCCCTGGCAGACTTCCACCACCATAGGGCAACCTTAACTCTACGTGCGTATATTTGTGCTTACGTTAAGTACATTCTTAACCGCGCCCGTATTAGGCCATTTAAATGCCTCCCCCAACCCACTTTCACTTAACTTCCTATGTACAGAGGACTGGCATGTCCCTTCGGACGTATCTCACTAAGCTCGGAACCGTGCCTAATGGATTTCAATGCCGAAATCCTATGTGGCTTGCATAAAAAAAGTTACTACACATGCGCAGTTTATCCGCTCCTAAAAATATGCACGGAAAAAGCAGCACTTTCTTAAGTGTGAATACAGTCCTGTAATCTTAATGTTTTGGCAGCGGCTTGAAAAAACCAAAGGAAATGTAATAATATATATGTAATATATATGTAATACAAACATAGGACCGCATGCAGACTCCCGGACATATAACATATACATCCGGAGTTTTGCGGGTTTTATTACTGCGCATGTGCAGTAAATTTTTTATGTAATCTACGTTTCCTTTCCTTACGTAGATTGCATATATACGGTCTTAAAGATGCTCCAAGTGGAAATAATACGAAGCGAGCCCGGAACCTGGGCCCTTTCCGCTGCGAGATGATAAACACAGCAGCACACACACACACACACAGCAGAAAGAAGCAGATGAAATAGCTCAATGCCAGGTACAGGCAGTGAGAGATGGAAAATAACAGATTATTGTTAATTTGTTTTCATTTAATCCATCATGGCAGCACCACCAATGGGTTAACCTCTCTGCTTGGAGCCTCCCAGGAAAGAAAAGAAGACCCAGGTATATAAGCATCACTTCCACTTCCTCCTGAGTCATAAGCTCGAAAAAAACACAAATAATACACAAAAAGACATCCTCCTAATTGCTAGAGAAAAATAAAAAAGGGGGGGATGCTGGTGCTGCCATGATGGAGTAAATGAAAACAAATTAACAGGTAATAATCTGTTATTTCATTTGCCTCCACATGGCAGCACCACCAATGGGTAGTAACTAAGCAGTTGAACCCGAGATGGGTCTAAATTTTAACTAAGAACGGACCTGACCAGGTCAAAAATAATTAACAAAAAGCTTTTTTCTTTTTTTTCTTTTTTTTTTTTAAAGGGCAGCCCTAAGGATTCCCCTACCAATCCTCATATCTCCTGAGGTTTGAACATCTACTCTATAGTGCTTAGAGAAGGTATGAATAGATGACCAACATGCTGCCTTACATATTTCTACTGCTGAGACAGATCCTCTCTGTCCATGAGGCTGCTAATGCCCTAGTGGAATGGGCTTTCATTCCCTTAGGAGGGTCTAAACCCCTAATTTTATATGCCTCAAGAACACAACTTTTTAACCATTTAGCGATAGTGGGTTTGGATGCTGCGCAACCTTTCTTCACCCCTTCCATAAGTACAAAAAGCTGTTTAGTGTTCCTAAAACTTGACGTCTTATCAATATATAACCTGAGGATTCTGACCAAATCTAGTAGGTGAAGCCTCTCTTCTCTCCCATTCTTAGGGTTGGGACAGAAAGATGGGAGCACAATTTCTTGGTTTATATGGAAATTGGAGACTACTTTAGGTAGAAACCCTGGATTGGTACGTAGTACCACCCTATCAGGGAAAAAATTAGTAAAGCGTTCTTTCCCCCATAGCGCTTGTAACTCGGACACCCTCCAGGCTGATGTTATGGCCACTAAGAATACTGTTTTCCAAGTTAGATATTTCGGAGAGGCTGCTTCTGAAATTCTCAAATGGTGGACCTGTGAGAACATCCAAAACAATATTAAGATCCCAAGGAGCAGTAGGTGAATGAAAAACAGGCCTAATCTTGGCGGCTGCCTGTACAAATCTCATTATATACTTGTTAGTGGCTAGTTTAATATTCAGCATAGCACTAAGCATGGAAATGTGAAATTTTATTGAAGCTGTGCTCAGTACCTTATTCAGGCCAGCTTGGAGAAAGTCAAGGACCATGGGAATATTCCAGTCTTGTAAATTCTCTCGCCCAGAAAACAAATCTCTTCCATATTTTATGGTATATGAGTGAGGTAGAGGACTTTCTGGCTTTCAATAGTGTGTCTACTACACGAGCTGAGAAACCTTGATCTTTTAGATAAGTGGTTTCAGTAACCACGCCGTCAGTCTCCAGCTGTTTGGGTCTTGGTGATATAGAGACCCCTGCTTCAAGAGTTCTGTTGTTGGTCATAGTGTCAGTGGCTTGTCCGCTGCTAGAGCCAGGACCCTGGAAAACCATGGCCTTCTGGGCCAGAATGGTAGAATTTTGATGACCGCAGCTTTCTCTCTCTCTAGTTTTGCTAAGAACCTCGGGATTAACGGAACTGGGGGGAATGCGTATGCTAGCTTGCAATTCCAGGTTTGGAACAGTGCGTCCACCCCCTCTGACCGCGGGTCCCGGTACCTTGAAAAGTACCTGTATACCTTTGCATTCTTGTTGTTTGCCAGGAGATCTATTTCTGGCTCCCCCCATTTGTTTGTTAGTTGCTGGAAAACTTTTGGGTTTAGCTCCCATTCCCCTGGAAGGAGCTGATGTCTGCTCAAAAAGTCTGCTGCTTGATTCTCCTTGCCGGCTATATAGATGGCCGCAATGCTGAGCGTGTTTCTCTCTGCCCAGTGGAGAATCTTCTTTACTTCTTCCATTAGAGATTTGCTCTTGGTGCCTCCTTGTTTGTTCAGGTACGAGACCACCAACTTGTTGTCTGACCTTATTAGTACCTTTTTTCCCCGAAGGTTGTCTTGGAAGTGCTTGCATGCTAGATATACAGCCCTGCATTCTTTTAGGTTTGAGTGCACTTTTGTTGCCTCTGTGTCCCAGGTTCCTTGTGCCATTTGACCTGCATTTGTTGCACCCCAGCCGGAAGCACTGGCATCTGTAGTGATGACTTGCTGTTCTCCCTGAAGAAAAGATTTTCCTAATCTCGTGACGCTTACCCACCACTGAAGGTCTTGAATTGCGCTCCTTGATAGATATATTGTTTGACCTAGGCTTTTTGAATCTTTGTTCCACTGAGAAAGGAAATTCAGTTGAAAATTCCTTGAGTGTAGTCTTGCCCAGTCTATCATCTCTATCGCTGATGACATCAGGCCTAAAATTTCGGCTGACACCTTCCTTCTGTCTTTTAATTTCTGACATTTTGTGGATATCTTTCTTACCCTTACTGGGGATAATGTGAGGTCCATATTTACGGTGTTGATAATTGCCCCTAAATACTGAATGGCTTGAGTAGGTATGAGACAACTTTTCTCTATATTTATGATCCATCCATGTAGAACTTTTTCTGTCTGCTGAGTAGCTTGTTGTCGCGAAGGTGCTGCGATTAGAATATCGTCCAAGTATGCCCAGGCTTCTATACCTTCTTTTGAAAATATATTTTATTGAGATTTTTCAAATATTTGAGGGAAGGGGTACAGAAAGAAGAAAGGTTGGGGTTAATAAAGTAATCTCATGCGCAACATGGATTAACAAACCTAAGAAAATAATTAATAAGCAATTCCAACAATATGAAAACCGCCAATACACATTGGAACAATATTAGTATTAGTAGAACAATAGGGATCTTAAGTACCCAAAACCTAGGGAACATCAGAGAGGAAAGCGGAAAGAGAAAGGGTTAAACAGGGGGAAGGGGGGAAAGGTAGATACCTGAAGGAGTTGACCGCTATTATAATATGCGTATTGTTATGTGAGGTTAACGGTTAGTCTGGTAAGACTGGGGCAATCTGAAAGTGAGCCAGCCAGGGAGACCAGACTCCTGTGACACGCTTAGAAGAGTTGTGGAGGATGCTGGAGATATATTCTAATTTATATACTCGCCAGATCTCTTTAATGATGGAGGAAAGAGAGGGGGGGAATTGTTGCTTCCAGTGAGCTGCGATCTGACACTTAGTGGCGTTTAGAATATGCTTTATGAGGGGGCGGGCGCTCTTAGATACGTCTGGAATGGTGCGGGGAAATAGTGAATAGGTAGGAGAGGATGGCATGGAGATACCTGTAACTGATAAAATCAATCGGTGGACCTCTTGCCAAAGAGTCACCACTTTCGGGCAAGTCCACCAAATGTGGTACCTGTAACTAATCAATCGGTGGACCTCTTGCCAAAGAGTCACCACTTTCGGGCAAGTCCACCAAATGTGGAACATAGTGCCCTCCTCCCCGCAGTGCCGCCAGCATGTTGAGAGAGCGGAGCGGAAGATTACGCTAAGCCTTTTAGGAGTCAGGTACCAACGATAGTAAATTTTATGAGCATTTTCGTTAATTCGGACACAGATGGAGGTTTTGGCAAGATTTTCTCTTATTGACGACCAGTCCTCCTCGTCCAGCGACTCTCCAAGCTCCCGCTCCCATTGGAGTTCATGAGGGTCTTTAGAGGGGCGATTATGACGGAGAAACAAGCGGTAAAAGGTCGAAATCAATTTGGACGGAGGAGAACGCAGGGCGCACAACGATTCTATTGTTAAAGAGCTGGAGGTGTAGAATTGTGGGGGAGCGAGGGAATTATAGAAGTGGTGCAATTGGAGATATTGGAAGAAACAGGTGTGGGGGAGATGTAATCTGGTCTGAAGATCCGTGAACGAGGGAAAGAAACGGAGAGGGGACAAGTCCGCGAAGTGGCAGATGCCACTAGCTATCCATGGCGAGAAGGAATGCCTGTCGAAACCGGGTTGAAATAGTGGGTTGTTCCAAAGGGGATACAAACGCCAAGGTTGAGCTA
>WWET01008739.1:19370-34470 GCA_011038615.1 Limnodynastes dumerilii
AGGGACGCCGTCAGGGAACCAGGAAGCAGGTAAGTGCGGCGTCTGCCGCGGCTTGTGATATAATCCATCCATGGACTTGCAAAATTTGTAGGACTTTCTCTGTCTGCTGAGTAGCTTGTTGTCGCGAAGGTGCTGCGATTAGAATATCGTCCAAGTAGGCCCAGGCTTCTATACCTTCTAATCTTATCTTGGCAATTAACACAATGAGTATTTTTGTAAAAGTCCGAGGTGAGGTGGCTAGTCCGAAGGGGAGAGTGCGAAATTGGAAGTGTTGTCCCCTGATGCAGAATCGTAGATATTTCAGGTGACTTTCTGTGATGGGTATATGCAGATAAGCATCTTTTAGGTCGATCTTTGTAAGGAAGAATCCTGGTCTGAGGTTTAGGACTATTGACTTTAGGGATTCCATTTTGAAGTGCCTTGTTCTTATGAATCTGTTTACCCTGCGAAGATCCAGGATAGTCCTGAAGCTTCCCGACGTCTTTCTGACGACAAAAAATCTTGAATAAGATCCTGTCCTTACTTGACCCTTTGGGACCTTCATGATTACTCTTTGTGCTTGCATAGTGCGGATGCTTGATATAATTACTCTGTTTCTTCCACATCTGTTGGCATGCGTGACTCTGTGAAAAAATCCTCCGGATGGCTTAAGAATTCTATTTTGTATCCTGAAGAAATTACCTCTAATACCCATCTGTCTGATGTTATACTTCTCCACTGTTCTGCAAAGTTGGAAAATCTTCCTCCTACAGCGCTGTCCTCCAGCAAGCTTTCGGCGTCATTGTGAAGTTTGCTTTGAATTTGACTTGACCTCCTTCCCTCTTTGGCCACTGGCCTCTCCTAAATGACCTGCCGGGTCTATAGGACCTTGATTCCCTATACTCGTTGGCTGGAGATCTGTAATTTTTGAAGGAGAAATTCTTCCTCTGCGACTTATCCTGGGGCAGCCATGCTGACTTTCCTCCTGATGACTTAGCAATAATATCGTCTAGATTTTTCCCAAAAAGATAGTCACCGTGAAAAGGAATGGAAAGTAATTTGTTCTTTGACTGTGTGTCCCACGGCTTCAGCCATAATGCACGCCTGGTCACTGTTGCTGCTACTGCTGATCTGGCTGCCAGCCTTACCGAATCCAATGATGCCTCGCATATAAATTCGATACCTAATTGAATATCCTAAAGAATCTTTACCAGATCTGATCTTCTGACTCCATCCAGAATACTTGATTCTAGATTACCACACCAGCTTCTTACTATTCTAGCCGTAATTGTGGTTGCTGCCGCTGATTTAATTGCTGCACCCGCAATAGAATATTGTTTCTTAGATCCTATTTCGATCTTTTTCTCCATTGCGTCTCTAAAAACGTTAACGTCTTCCAGGGGTAGAGTAGTTTTCCTTGACAATCTAGCAATAGCTGCGTCAACATGAGGAGGGTTCTCCCATTTTTTTGTTTCTTCAGCACAAAAAGGATATAATTTCGCCATCTTGTGGGAAACTGGTAGTCGCTTATCTGGTTTTTTCCACTCCTCTAGAATGATATATTTTAACGTTTGAGACATAGGAAAAACTCTAGCCTTCTTTTTACACTCCTGGAACAGTGCATCTTGTGACTTAGGTTCCGCCTGGGGTTCCTCCAGATTTAATTCCTTATGAATAAGTTTCAACAGATTATAGACAAGATCCTGATTGAAATCTGCTTCTGCGTGAGAGTGGATTGAACCTGCATCAGATACATCAGATAAGCATAAAGGTACATCTGCCTCAGATTCATCAGACTTATCACTAAGTACTGCTCTTGACCTCTTTTCACTTAGCCTCTTAAGATCCTCCTTAGAAGCAAAGTTCTCCTTCATAAATTTTATTAAATCATCATATTGTGACGGTTGCTGCTGTTGTTGTTGCCGTTGTAATTTACACTGTTCACACACTGATCCTGAAGCATTTTTGGGAAGAGCACTTTCACATATAACACATTTAGCCAAATGCATGTTTTTATGTTTAGATTTAGACTCCATAGGTGCTTGATTCAGACCTAGGAACAATAAAACTAACTAACTAACTAACCAACTAAACAGCAGCACTAATAAAATAAAATCAAAAGATTGTGCAAGGGCCTACCCAGACTTAGAAGTCCTCTTGTCTGCCATAATGCCGTTTTCTCACAGTCAGGGAAGAGGCACTGCTGTTTGATGCACTTCCCTGGCGCCAAAAGTTTAAATAGCCCAGGCGCTTTTTGGTGACGTCAGCCCATAGGTTATAAAACGGGCTACAAGAAAATGGCTGCCGCATCCTTGCCATGTGCGGTGAACACACCGCTGACGTCGCTGCCAACCCGCCCTCGTTGGTAGGGGCGGGCCTACAGCACGAGTGCTTGCTGCAGCAGAGGCATTCAGAGGCCGGCTCCCACCTCTACTCCCAGCGTCAGAAGGCCACAGCGCTGACGGGGGATAACCAGGTAAGCCCTGCTAAAGAAAAGTAACCTCTCCTGTCTGGCTCCACTACAGGAAAGAAAAGAAGACTCAGGAGGAAGTGGAAGTGATGCTTATATACCTGGGTCTTCTTTTCTTTCCTGGGAGGCTCCAAGCAGGGAGGTTGTCCTCTGAAGAAGTTGCTATAGCAACGAAACACGTCAGGACGTTACAATCGTTTTCTTTGTTGCTGGGGAAGTCTTTTGGCAACCACACCACTCTGACGACCACGCTCTCTCTGTATCCAGAACGCACCGCTAGTGTACGGCCGCATCTATCCGGGGGGCGCCCCGCTCATCGGTCGCCATTCTCAAGTGCTGCCATCTGCATTATCTGCATTAGAAAGAGGTGTCAACAGACAACAGAATCTCCTTGAGCTTATGTGCGGTAAGATTGGTGAATTTACAGCGTTTACCCTGTCTTGCTACCGCATTATTCCAGCTTACAGTGGATGGTATTCAGCCATATATAAAGCCTATAACGCATGAGCACTTTATTGAAGCCATTTCATCTTTCCTTTAAGCTCTGCTGATTGTGGAACTGTGCTATGTGAAAGCATTTATACTAACCACGCTTTGCTATTGCTTTACCAATTCTTGCTACTATAACTGACTAACATCTTCTGGCAACTATATCACTGCCTAAATTACTACATCGGCTACCAGAACACATAAAGTTCAAGACTGCATATTATCTGTTGTCCTGCCAAAAACTGGTGACCCAGAGAGAAGTTTCTGTATGTTGTCCTTTCCCCAGCTATTTGATTAATGATATTGGGGTAGATCCAGAACTACGTGTGCCGGACGTTTATTCGCAGTGCGTATTTTCGTGCACGTAAGTTCACTACACTCCCCTCGGCACACCCCTTGCACGGACGTATTTTGTCAAGATACGCTTCCCAAACCCTACCTTAACTTTTTCACACGTAACCGCTGTCATACGCACACGTACGTATGGGCTAAACGAATTTACGCAGCTAAGCACGCCCATACTGTACACTTTAAATACCACCCCACGCCTTCTTCACGTATTTCAAACGTATTTTCGAGTAACGTAAAATTGGCACGCCCACACGTAAGTATTTACGTGACACATACGTGAATGGCCCATACGTTCACAATTACGCTACGTGAATGTGGGTATTTTCTATGGTGCGCATGCGCAGTGCGTTCTAAACAGCGAATTTACATCTCCGCCACGGGTAAATTCGCTTCGAAGCGTTGTTCTGGATCAGGCCCATTGTTTTTATTTATTTGTTTATTGTATCTTCAAATATCCTATTTATTAAATAATAAGTATTTTTTACTTTGCATGGCTACAGGTTAAGCAATTTATATTTAATTTATATCTATCAACTGAAAATAATTGAAATTAGCGCTCCAGGTTTTCTTTTCTTGTCAATATGAAAATATTAATCAGTAATACTAGATTATAAAACACTGGAGGGAATAGTGCATAATAACCCGAAAATCTACACGAGGAAATTATAAACACTAAACACCAAAATGAAGGAGAGGTGTAACGGACTATGAAACAGTGGATAATAATGAGGAGGAGATATAAGATGACAGTTTGTATGGCAATAACCCACAACTTCCCCTCTTGGCTCAAGGCCCAGAACAGGTGCCTGAATCACGTATACATCAATACTGTGAGATTTAACAAGACTTTTTTCTATGTGATCTTTCTACATGGAACTTTCTTTTGGGAAATAGCATCAGTCACATTATTATTATTATCTATATACATTTAAGTTCTTTCTTTCATCATTCAGTGTTACATATCTTGTCACTGCATTATATATCTTGTATCCGGTCAGATTAGACTGGTAGACAAATTGTATAACTTCCTTCACCAGTATGTTATATTGTAATTTGTATCCAATCTGTTAAACTGCAGAGTTGTTGTGCAATATACATTAAATTTCTCTGAGGTAAATTGTATATCTTCCTTCACCAATATTATATAAAGTCATTTGTATCCAATTTGCCAAATATTAGAGTTACTGTAACAATATCCTGACACAAAATAAACAACTACCTCCACAGTATTCTGTTACTTTTTCACCAATAATGTCTCAACATATGTTGCACTATTTCCTTTTGATAGAATTCAATATTAATGGTGCATTTCTTGACATTCAAATTGACTTTATAACTTCTATTTGGTAGCCACTTTTCTGTGCAAAATGTGGGTTTCATGATTATACAATAGGTAAACTGCAGTCTGCGTCCCCATCTCTCCTATCTTCTCCTCAGATTGACCCTCAATCTTCTGATACCTCCTCAGACTGTCCTCTGATGCTCTTTCCTCACTGCTTTCTCTCCAACTGCTCACTCAACCACCAACAAACAACCTCCTACGCACCACTATCCCCCTTATACCCTGCAGGTTTTCCAGAAACACTCCCTCGCGCTCTTATCAGCTGATCGTTGCCTGGCAACAGCCCCGCACCACCATACCAGCTGCAGCCACTATATGTCTCACTCACCCTGCCCTGGGCCGCACTCCCTGTAGCCGTGAAGGCCCCAGGACGGGACTGCCGCTGCCAGCCACAGAGACGCACAAAGGTGTGAGCAGCGACAGAACAACCACCTTCCCCTTGGTAATCCCCCATGGGCACCACACTAAAAGTTAACCACTTGAGGCCCACCTGCCAGAATCACAAACTTCAAACATATTCTCTTCAAATGCAACCCCAACTCAAAAAGATCAACAACAGGGATAATTTTTTAGGCATGCCAAGGGGATATATCCCTGGTTAGAACAGGTCTCATCTGTGTGATCTCACTCAAAAAGAGAGCAGCTCTTGTCTGAAAGTAAGGAAAGCAAGGAGGAAGAAAAAAAGAGGAGCAAAATCAAGATGATAATACTAGCACAAAAAGGTGAAGGCATCTTTAATTTAAGCACTACAAATCTAAATGAGAACCAAGTAAGTATCCTGAACAAGGGGCTTCAATTTACCCCCATTTGCTCCTTAAATAAATTTGAAACCTTTTTGGAATTATTTTTTTATTAAGAACAACTCTAAGATGCGAGTTCAAATAACTCAATAGAGGAGAAGGGGGACGCTAGTGACAACTTTATACACACAACATTGAAAAAAAATCCATATTCTATCCACAACATCTGAAAGGGGCTTTTATAGAAACCTTTCAAAAGCAGTAAAGGATGAACATCTAAAAATGAAGACAAAGGTCCCAAAATCTAACATCTTTGGGAAGGAAGAAAAAGCCTTCACAGAACTGAACGGTGAGGAGAGCTTGCCATTAGGGGAGCGAACATAGGTGGTGGGGACAACCCTGATGGACAATAGCAAATATACAAAAGAAGCAGAAAGACTCCTTCACTCCCTGACATATGAACTACTCAAAGAAAACCCCACCACCAAGTACTTGGAATTTAGAAACCTTTAACTAGAGGCCAAAAGTAAAGGTATACTTACCAAACCTGAATATGAGTACCTTTTCAACCAGAAACCAAAGACTACCCATATTCTACCACCTCCCAAAAGTACACAAGAACCCGAGAAACCCTTCTGGACCTCCTATTATCTCTGTGATAGGCAGTTTAACGACCAACTTGTCCAAGTACATCGACAACTTTCTATAGTCACTGCTGGTAAAGAGAGAAAACTTCACTACCAGTGGGTACTACAGATAATACAAAACTGAACTGATATCAATCATGCAGAGTGTATAGACTTTGCGTGGAATGCACAGATAATAACAGTAAATGTCCTTGGATGGTAAAATGAAACTTGGCAGTAGTAATAAACTGCACTGTGATAGCTGCACTTATGTAGATAGTTCAGGTGGACTAGTATATGCCACCACAGCTCAAATAGAATATAAGCAAAAAAGGTATACTTGCAAAAAGGATCGATACACGGATCTATACATTTCCTCTGCATGATTGATATCAGTACAGTTTTGTATTACTGCTAAGTTCTACTCACCATCTAAGGACATTAACTGCTCATAGGACTTATTTTAATTTTTCTCCTGATTTTATGAGGCAGATATATATATCAGATATTCCTCTATTTTTACTATATAGAGAGTAGTCTATATGTGAGCTGGCCACTCACATTATGATCCTGGTGTTATAACACATTATCTGAATGCTATACAGTGTCAAATGATCAGCCGTGTGTTTTTTTATATTATTTACTGTATTTATGTTTTATGCTTATGTTTTATTTATTTGCTAATTTATTTGAATTGTTGGTGTATAATAAATTATTAGATTTACTCCAAGCGCTTCCTTTCTTTTTTACCATTTTTTGCACTTTAAGGGCTCAGTCACCCCTGGTTTAAGCAGCTGGAGTTATATCTGATATCAATGTCTTCACTCTACTCCTCTCATAGCGCAGTTTTGATGGTTATTTGATCATCACCTCTTCCCTTTTTTTGTATTTTAGTTGTTGTCAGCTTTATTTTATCACAACACTACTTCTCATTCAGAGGCAAGTGCTACAGAGAGGTTCATAGGACTTCTATGGGGATGAAGTTCGTGCCTAGTTATGTGAACTCGTTTGTAGCACAGTGGGAGAAATCTTACATCTGGTCCCATGAGAATCCATTCAAAGGCCATATTATATTAAGGCGAAGATTTATAGATGATGTGTTCTGCATGTGAGTAGGAGGAGAAGCCTTCCCAAACATAACTTCCTTGCATATATCAACAATAATAAACTGAATCTTATTTTCACAGTGGAACAAAAAAGGTGGTATTCCTAGACCAACCTAGAGAGTCTCATTACAAGAACTTACATTAAGGTGGACTCTAACAATTTTATTCCAGCTTTCAGTATCCACCATGCCAATTGGTTACATAATGGGCCTGATTCAGAGATGCGATTTCCACGGCACTTAGGTGCGTATATTTAAGATCCTAGAAAATTCGCAAAACTGCGCATGCGTAGTAATAGTGCAACGCCGTCTACGTAGCGGTTAGGAGCTTAAATTCGCTAAGAGCGTAAGTTTGAATCGCACGCAAGCACTTAAGATCTTAAGTGCAGCGAATCTTTAAGATCTTAAGGATTTGCATGGAAATGGGCGGGGGGAGGCAGGGAAATGAGGAAAAGTGGGCGAGGGCTGACACTTAGGATCTTAAATGAACGCTACCACGTCACTTAAGATCCCAAATGACAGCGTATAGTTAGGCCAAGTCAATGGTGGTCTAAGTTTAAGATCCACCGCTGTTTGCAAGGGGAGTGTCTGTTTTTGCAGTGGGCTGGAACCTGCTAAGATCTTAGCAAAGGTGCGTATATTTGCGATCTTTTCGCAATCGCATCTCTGTATCAGCCCCAATATCTCCAATGGGCCAATTCAAGAGAATCAGAATGAACCATGTCAAACTAGAGGATTAAAACAAACAAACTAAGCACCTTAAACACAGATTCCTTGAGAAAAACTACAAAGATCTGCTAGAAAAAGCTTTATAATCAAATTGAAACATAGACAGAAAAACTCTCCGAACGAGTAAAGACAAAACCAAGGCTGGTGGCCAAATATTGGGGAACCAACCTCTTTTTATTACAAATTTAAATACCAACTTTTGAAAATATCTTAAGACAGCATTGGTAAATCCTTTTAAAAGATTCAGTTCTCAAGGAACTGCTCCCCCCGAAACCTAAAGTTATCTACAAAAAAGGCCAAAATTTGTGAAACATTGTGGCTCCTAGTTACATTCTACCTAAATTCAAGAAGCTCAACACCTGGCTAGGTTACTCCTTTCCAGGGTTCTGTTGTTGAAAAAAATGCACTGCTTGCAAAACTGCAAAAAAAAGGTGCACCAAACCTGTGACAGAATTTAAATCAAAGTCAACAAATACTAAATATTACATAAAGGAAAAAAATTTCCTGCGAAACTAAAGAACTTATTTATCTTCTCGAATGCCCATACAGCCTCCAATATATAGTCTGTGCTGTGAGACACCTAAAAGAAAAGATATGGAGCACATAAGGAACATCAAGAAAAGTATTCTCACACACAGCATTTAATCCCACTTCAAGGAGAAATACCAACATGACCCTTCAAAATAATTATTTATTGGAATCAAAGAGGTAGAAAGAAGCTGGTGAGGAAGTGACTTTGTGGCAAACATCACCAAAGAAGAGACAAAATGGATCTTTAAAAGATATCACCTAAAGGACTCAACATCGACCTTGATTTAAGCTCTTTCCTTTTCAACTAGCCCACCCGCTTTGCCCATTTCTCCTCCAATTTACTTTCCTGTCTAACCTATTTTTTATTTACATTTTTAGAACTTTTTTTATTCATTTTAATTTCTATTCATATTTTTATCTGCTGCAATACTTAGTTTTTTAAAGCAGCGCTATAAAAATATCCCTTTGAATAGTGGCAAATTATTATGGCAACAGGTCGTAAACATACTATTCATGGTCATCTATTGCATAATACCAAATTTAAACATCAAGTATTAAGCATTACCACCACAATGGTTACCTCACACCAACTCCTAACTCCTCCTAACTGCTTTCAATTGCGCTAATTAACAAGCAGTTACATATTTAGGATCTCAGTTTTTAAGTCCATTTAGGAGTTTAGACACTAATCAACGTAATAATTAACCAGTTTCAAAATGGAAATAACTACTTAAGTCTCACAGCTACAGGAAGTTTTCACATGCAGACTTTTTTTTTTTTACCCTGATAATGTTATGTTGCTTCAGTCTGAAGAGACAAACAACACTAACCAGAGACAAGGCACTCACTCACCCACTCTCAGAGCTCAATTACACTGGGAGGGAGGGAGTAAAGGAGCAAGGGAGAGAGGGAGAGAGAGAGATACACAAGGAGACACTAGGTGCAGGGTTGGAACAGAAGCAAGGATCAAGGAGGCAGGATAAATGGAGAGGCTAGGTAGGGGAATGGAAAAGGGCACTCAGATATTGCAGAAAAAAATCACTAGCAAGAGCAGGAAAGCACAGTGGATGAATGACACTGCCAGGACTATAAAGGGGCTGCTGGCCAGTGATTGGCTGGCAGATCTTTGCCTATGGCTCCAATTGGCTAGGTGACCTGTTAGTAACACAGCAGCAAGCAGGTCATAAAAGGCAGAGGTAGGAAGGCTGTGTCCACTATTACCAGCAGCTGCTAGTAACAGACATGTGCAGGCCATGCATGGTGGAATGGCCTGAAGGGTGTTATTTACCAAGCTCAGGGCCGATCCGGAAATGGACCACACCCGACTAGAGACACAGGGCCAGATCCTAAACTACATACGCAAGCGATTTTACGCTAGCCGTGGATGTAATATTTGCTAGTTTGTATTTACTGCACATGCGCACGGCAGATGTTACCCCACGTAACTCCTAACGTACATACCATCAGCATAACTACGAACGAAGGGGCAGCGACAGCCGTAGTTACGCTTTGTAGGCGGAGGGAGACATTTAAATTGGACAGTATGGGGCCGGGTTAGGCAGTAACGTACGTCAATACTTATGCTAGGAAAAGTTAAGGTAGGGTTTGGGCAGCGTAAAAAAAGCCAAAATACGTACGAGCGAGGGGAGTGCATAGTAAATACGCTATGCGTTCTAACGTAACTAGCCTGTAGGTCTGGATTTACCCCACAGAGTCTAACCCCCAGATGGCGGGGATGGATTTGGCTGCAGGAAAGGGGCAGGTCGCGGCCCTTAGGACAAGCGCACAGACACAGAGAGTGGTGAGAGGGCTGGAGCTGGAACCAGTAGACACAGCAGTGCAGAAACCAGAGATGCAGGAACACTGGAGCTGAACACTGAGAGAGGCAGGAAACAAAGATACCAGCATGTGGCAACAGGAGACAGGATGAAACGTTGGAACTGAGGAGTGTAACATGACCAGGAACCATGTAACCACAACACATGAGCGAGATAGAGGACACAAATTCAGCAGACTAAGATTATCTGTTGCTCTGACAGGGAAGTGATGTTAGTGAGGGGCTTAAATAGAGTAGGTGAAGAGGGAGCCCAGCAAGGCAATCAGCAGCACCTGTGAGCTAATGCCTGCAGCAGAACGTGAACAACAGGAAGTGCTGAACTAAAAGGAATCATGTAACCAGCAAAAAGGTAAACAAAGCAACCATAACATGCAGAGAACATGGTAAATACTGTAGAATCATGATACTGGGAATAGTTCCTGCAGTGGCAATGAAACAGAACAGCGAGGGCCAGTCACAGAGAAGGTAAGACCTTACATGTCGCCACGATGAACAGAAAAAGCTCAGATTTTAACGAGTGAAACGCGTAGCTTTAACAGTTTTGGACAGTCGAGATCTCTACTTTCATGCATGTTTAGGAGTGGAAGCGTTAAATAAGGCTTTCTTTTCAACAAACTTTTTTTCCTACTATCAGGCTGCTGGCAACTCGTTAAACAGCTCCGCGAGCCCCAAATATCTATTACCACTGCTCTGGATAAGATTCAGGGGGAGCCATGGACTTTAAATAAAGGGGAACTGACTGTTGCTACAAGTTTAGATTTTGCCAATTGTTATAGGGTAATTTAGGTTGGTTAAGTTTATTTAGATTGTTTAGATAACAAAGTTTAAGGGTACTAAAGTATACCTAGGTTGTGGGGGTATACAGGACGGGAATCGGTGGGTTTGTTTTGCTATGTATAATGTACATTTTAGATGTATTGCTTGTTGCTTTTTCCACTAATAATTTCAATTGTATTGCCATGTCTCTGCTAAATGTTGGATTTAATGTTCTGTTATTTGTGGGAACTCTGAGCTGCTATGTGTTATATCCTCAATCTGATTGTATCCTTTAGCTGTTATGACTCACAGCATTAAGAATGGGGTGACCATAATGTCTTGGAATGTCCGGGGCCTCAGTGATAAGATAAAACGATCCCTGGTGTTTTCCCAAGCTTAGCGTGCGGACCCAGATATTATTTGCCTCATGGAAACCCATCTTATGGGTGGTAGGATTCTAGCTTTAAGGAAGTCATGGGTGGGATGGGCTTATCACTCTACTTTTTCCTCTAGCTCCTGGGGTGTCTCGGGGCTTGTTAAGAGACATTTTAATTTTACTCTGGATAAGGTACAGATTGACCCTGCTGGGAAATATGTCTTTCTTCACGCCAGTATTAATACTTTTCCAATTAATATATTAGAAGTTTATATTCCCCCTCCTTATATAAATTAGGTAATTAAGAAAGCAGCCATATTTATGACGCAACATCCGGGTTCATCAGTTTTACTGGGGGACTTCAATAATGTACCTGATAATGACTTAGACCGATGGAGGGAACAGAGTGCTCAGGCTGGCTTGGGTCTCCTTGATGTTTGGAGACTTCGTTATCCTCTTGCTAGGGAATTCTCGTGTCATTCTAATTCGCATCACTCCATGTCCCGCACATATCTTATTCTAGTAACCGCAGATCTCTTCCCTATGACCTCAGAAATAAAGTACCATGCTAGGGGCATTTCTGACCACTCGCCTGTGACCATATTTTAAATCTAAATCGCTCCAAGGGTATTAGATTTTGGAAGCTGAATCCTTTTTGGCTCACCTTGATTGGAGATGGTTCCGATTTGGTAACAAAATGGGATGGTTTCTTTGATCACAATGTCAATACCGCGAGGCCAGAAGTCCAATGGGATGCCTTTAAGGCCTTCCTCAGAGGCACTGTTATACAACAAGTAGCTAGAATGAAGAGTAAATCCAGGCAAATGGAATCAGACCTTGAGACAAATTGTAGAAATATGGAGGCATTGTATATATCATCAAGGTCATTGACGGATAGAGTGAATTGGTTGAGAGCCCAGGCAGACTGGAAATTCTACTTAACCGAAAAAGCTAGTAGGAAACTGTTATTCAGTAAACACTCCCAATATATAAATTCTGACATGTGTGGTAGTTACCTGGCGTATTTGGCCAGAGATGAATTGGCTACGAAGAGTTGTCCCAGCCATAAAAGACTAGGCGGATGTTGTACACTATGACGGTGACAAAATTGCAGAAGTGTTCTTGCAGTTTTATTCAAACTTATATAACTTAACTACCAATTACACTTCTGAACAACTGTCTAGGTACCTGGATGGGGTTACGCTGCCAAGTTTGGATCAAGAGGCTAGGGATTTTCTTGATGCCCCAATAACTAGTGAGGAGTTGGAGGGTGCCCTATACAAACAGTTTCAGCAGTTCTTTATCCCCAAGCTCTTAGAAAATTTTACTGCCATATTTCAATCAGGGTCCCTACCTCCCTCTATGTCTGAAGCCCTCATTATAGTTATTCCCAAACCCGGCAAAGACTTGTTATACCCAAAGTCTTACCGGCCTATTTCGCTCCTGGCCACGGATGTTAAGCTCTTAGCGAAAATCCTGGCCACTAGACTTAATGCAGTGATTGCACAAATTGTGCATCCGGTTCAGACAGGCTTTATACCTGGCAAAACCACATCTATTAATTTGCGTTGCCTGTATACCCATATCCATACCCACAAGACTGGAGCTGAGGCAGCAGTCGCATCATTGGATGCGGCCAAAGCCTTTGATTCTGTTGAGTGGGATTACCTATGGGAGGTTCTTTGTAGATTCGGGTTGGGAGAGTCTTTCATCAAATGGGTGCAGATTCTGTATTCTGAGCCGGTGGCCAGAGTGTGTGTGAATGACTACACTAGTACCCAGTTCTGACTGGGGCGGGGCACGAGACAGGGTTGTCCCGTCTCCAGCCCTGTTCGCACTGGCCATTGAGCCATTAGACTGTCTGATCCGAGCTGACACTCATATCAGGGGTCTTCCGGTTGGAGATTCTGAGGATAAGCTAGCCTTATACGCAGATGATATGTTGCTCTTTCTGGCTGATACCAGCGGGTCGTTGGACAGGTTAGTGGATTGTTTTGGCTCATTCTCAGGGCTTAAAATTAATTGGTCTAAATCTAGCCTCTTCCCTCTGCGGGGGACTATCCCCGATACTGCTGGTATGGATTATCCGGTGCCCTGGGCCACTAGGTTCAAGTACCTTGGTATTTGGATATCTGTTGACATGTCAGAGAATGTCTCAATCAACATTAATCCGATTATTGAGTACATAAAGATTAAGTCACTGGTATGGTGTAGACTTCCGCTGACAGTCTCAGGCCGGATCAATTTAATTAAAATGATATCCAACCCAAATTACTTTATCCTCTGCTACAGTCTCCGTACAGTCTGCCGGGATGTGACAGTGAGTGCACATCTTGTGTCCCTGATTTGGGGAGGTAAAAGAGCACGGATACGGCTGTCAACTCTTCAAAGATCTAAAGACAATGGGGGGCTTGCTTTGCCTAACTTTAAATTGTACTATTGGGCAGCTCAGCTTAGTCATCTAGTGGGATGGGTGAAAGGCTTGGTGGATAATATCACTAGGCATCTCCTTAGGACTAAGGGAGGTAAGGGTTGGGCTCCAGTACAGAATCTTTTGGTATCCTTTGCCCCTAGATCTTTACCACCTCTCATAGCACAAGCTAGAAAGATTTGCTCTGCGGTACATGGCATGTTGGGTGGGGTAGAACCTGAAACTCCACTATGGAACAATCCTTCACTGAAAGATTTACTTCCTTTGCAAGGTTCCGTGGTGTGGGGGCGTTATGGTATTACATCAATTGTCCAATTAATTAACTTAACTTAGACATGCACTTGGAACAATATATAGAGGTTCTCCACCTAATACTGCAGTTTCTATGGTTAAAGAATTGTTGATGGGGATTCCCATAGGGGCTAGATCTCCACGCTATATGCATCCCTAAACAGTAGTGTTTCCCCTGATGCTTTGGAGGATTTACAGGCTCGTTGGGAGGTAGATCTAGGTCCGTTGGACGACGATGACTGGTTGGACATGCAAGGTCGCTTACGCGATGCTACATCATCTGTACGCCTTCAACAGGTCCACTACTATGTTTTCCATAGAGTATATATTACCCCTAATAGATTATTTAAGATGGGTCAACGTCCAGATGAAAATTGCGTCAGGAGTGGGGCACACCCGGGGAATTTCTGGCATTTATTATGGGAGTGCCCATCGATCTTGACGTTCTGGAAGGCAGTTTGGAATTGCGCATTGAGCACATTATCGGTTTCCCTCCCTATTGATCCCAAAATGTGCCTCTTTGGCTTATCTCTGGAGGAGACTTGATGTGATAACATATAAATATATCTTTTCCTTAATGTCACTGGCTAAGTTATTAATTGCTATGGATGGCTCCTTCCCCTCCTTCCTTGGGTCAATGGATATCTCTGGTTAATGACATTATTGGTCATGAAAAATGTGTATTGTGTATGTGGCTAGAAAGTCTCTCCATAAATTCTATAAAGTTTGGTCACCTTGGTTGACTTCCCCCTATTATGCTCGGACAGTAGACTCAGATATTCCTGATATTGATGTATAATCCAATGTTTATTTTCTTTATATGTGTCTAAATGTGCACTGTTGCTTATTAACTTAATTCTGATCTGTATTATGATGTGGTATTACTGTTCTTTATCACTGCGCAACACAAATCTCATGTTTGTCTACATTTAGTTTTGTTTTTCTATGTTTGTTTTGTAAGTGTGAGTAATGTTTTTTCTTTTGGTATGTAATGTAAAATGTTCAATAAAAAATACTTTGTCACGTCCCTGGGTTGGTTAGGACTGG
>WWET01008740.1:17097-31110 GCA_011038615.1 Limnodynastes dumerilii
GAAAGTTATTACTGGGCAAAACTATGTTGATTTTTTAGGGGGACTCCTATTTCATCTGCTGCAAACAGTATTAAAGTTAAGAGGTGGCGTGCCCCAGTCCAAGTCTAAATAACAGTGTAAAAGTAAAGCTGGTCAGTATCTGTGCAGCAAGCAATTCAAAGATATATCCCTGAATACAATTAACTTGACTCCCCCTGAAATCAACATGGTTTTACCCAGGAGTAACTTTCCTCTCTTATTTTAAATCTCTGAATCTGGTCCTATATCACTATAAAAACTAATTAGACACAGACTCACCACTCTTGTAGGTCTAATGATAACATTACCCAGCTGAATGGAAATATGCTGGTAATGCAGATTCTCCTAATATTGACCACAATAACCAGCTTTGTTTGAAAGGCTGCAGTCAGCAATAGAAATCAATCATACAAAAATGACAGATCTCTTTAATGGTGGTTGTATAGGCTAGCCTTTGAGGGAAATCACTCCCACAGCAATGGATGGAAATCCCTTCTCTCTTCAGGCTAGTTATCCACCATCTCAGTGAAAGTTTAGATGTTAAAATCAATTGTAGAGCCACATAGGGAGAGTTGCTCTGTCTTTGTCTATTATTGAATGGTGCCATCCTGTTCAAGGGTCAATTTTCATTAATTAGCAGTAAAGTGGTTTTAAGCACCCAGTGCAACAAGCAGGTGACAGATAGATCAGCCACTGACACGTTTCTTTAGTGGATATCTCAAGTCTCTCCATTTATCAACCCTTTGTTTACCAGCAGTTATCTCCTACATTTTCTCCATCCAGCCACCATCATGGGTCTTCGTGGCTCCCTGCATTCTAAAGCAGCCTCCACTCTATTTTATTCTCTTGTACTATTTAATGATTTTTTTTTACGTTTTCCCTTTTATATAGCCCATGTTGTGGGCAAGCATAATATTGCAGCAAAGATATTTTTGGAACAATTTATTAAACAATCCACAGATTACTAGAGAGAAGTGTGTATGAGGGGTATCATCAAGCAGGTCAGGGTTAGAATCATTACTACAGATCTGACAAGAATTCGGAAAAACTTCACTGTGTACCAAACCATGCATACACTTACAAAAATGTGATAAGCCGTCAGCCACTTTCAAACTCTTTCTGTTGTGGTAGTCCCAATGCTAAACATTAAGAATCCCTATAGATAATGGGCGAGATCCTGAGCTAAGTATGCTAGTGTATTTATACTAGCCGATGACGTCAAATCGGCTGTTTGTATTTACTGTGCATGCACGTGGCAGATGTTACACCACGTAACTCTGAACATATGTACCATCAGCGTAAATACGAACGAAGAGCTAGGGGCATCAATACGACACCCGTAATTACGCTTTGTAGGCGGAGGGAGGCATTCAAATTGGACAGTATAAACAGGGTTAGGCCATCACGTACGTAAATCCATTTTTATAGAGGTGCGCATAAAAATCGCACCGCGAACATTTCCCTGTCTATCCCTAGCCGCGATTCTAATTAAATCTGGCCCACTGTATGCTGCAGCATGCACTTAACCCCTGGCATGCTGCCACATATGGTACTATAAGGGACGGTATGCCTTGCCTTATAGTACTATATGCTGCAGCATGCTAAGGGTTAGAAGCATGGTGGCAGGGATTTTATTAGCCTATTTTTTTCATAAGGGGCACAAACTATGGCGAGTTTAACACAAACTCGCTGTAGTGTAACACAAACTCGTCGTAGATTAATCGACTGACATCGATGTTGTTGCAAAATTGAAGGGGATACTCTTCCCATAGTAAATGCGGCAATTAATTAAATTCGCCAGCAAACTACAGCGATGACTGACGATTTTTACAGGCGTGATAACTCATCTTGTAATGTAAAAAGGACCAATAGGACGCGATGCATGTGATGTTAGCATAAGGCTTCATGCATCACAGGGAAATAGAATCTGCCCCGAAGCATCACTTTGAGAAAGGGGTTAGCCTGAAACACGTCAGTGCTAGCTGTTGTACCTCCTTGAACGCTGTTCTCCTGCAGCAGCTTTTCAAGCACTTGCCTTGATTGGCTGTCAAGCTGCCTGGTCAATTTTCGTGACTCCAAAGACTGAGCTTCTTTATCATCAGCCATAGGTTTTAAATTATGGATTTCTAGTTTTATATAAATATATATTTTAATGTGATTTAATTTTTGGAATTTTAACAGTAAAATACTTTTATATACTTTTTTTATTGGAATATATCATGATGCAAATCACAATGTCATATACAAACAGCTTGTAAGCTATTTTTAATATAAAGGGCAATAACAGAAACATATCGATCAGACTGTGCATCAGCATATTGGAAAATTACAAAGAAGGTATCTTCCTACAGCAGCTATAAATCACACTTTCACAATCTTATATCAAACAACATTACACATTTAGCAACAATTCACTACTTTAGTTAATACAATATATCAAGATATGTTTTCCAACACTATAGGTGGGTCATTTAAGAATTTTCTCATCTCGTACCAGGCTGTAGATCAAAAGCATCTATAAATTTGAGCCTTAATCAGTACTGGCAAGGTCTCAATAAAGCTCTCCCACAAATCAAACAATTGACATGTTCGTTGTGTTTTATTTAATGAGGCTTCTAGCCAATCTATGTAAAATACATGATACAGCTTCGCTTGTAAGTGTATCCAGTGTTGAAAAATAAATTTCCTTGCTGCCACGGAAACACTTGAAAGCAATTTCTTGCTGTTTTTGGAGTATTTCAGAGATGGGTCCATAATGCTCAGAACTGCCCACTGGGGTGTCAAAGGGGCATAATAGATATGAATATGTGTAGTTTTAAGCCAATTTTCGAGAAATTTTTAATTGGGGGAGAATCCCATATGCAATGTAGAAAAGATGCTTTGGAAGCATTACATTTGGGACAATTATTCATATCATTAAGATTACATTTGAAATCTACACTTTCCTCTTTTATTTTCAAGCTTCCGTCTGAATCAGGCTCCATATTTTTTTCAGACTGCCTTCCATGTACACTAGGCAGACATTAATAGTGGGTTATTTAATATCTCCCCTGCAAAGTCATCTTTAGTCATATGTAAGATCACAATCTCATTTTTCTCAGGAAGAGATGATTGATCTACTTGAGGAGTTGTATAGTTACTAGTGTTATGCATCCAATCTTCAAAGATTTGAAGCATGCTAGCTTGGTTATATAGTTTGATATCACAAAAGTTTATTCCACCATTTTCTATACTTTGTTGAAGTTTATATATTTTTTATCTGTTTTGGTGAGTAGTACTTGCAAGGGATATAGTAGTTTGGGAAGCTAATTATTTTAAGAAGGTTAGCTCTTCCTGAATAAGAAAGGAGTAATTTCTACTAACCTTTTACCTCCTGTAAAACTTTTTGAATCAACATTGGCATGTTCAAGGAGTATAGCGTGTGCATTCTTTGGGATTTGGACCCCCAGGTAAGTGAAAGAAGACCTAGCCCATTGTACCCGGAAAGAAGCTCTCCAAGAAGGTTTAGTGGTGATGTGTAAAATTTAGAGCTACCAATTTCTACTAATAAGGATAGCTAATCCTCGCTTTTTTTGTTGTGTAGCAGACAAGAATACACTCAGAAATGCAAGAGTTTCTTAGGGAAGTGGGGTCTGTTGTACGCCAATGGGTCTCCTGCAAAATCCAGTTTTAAAGATTTGAGGTTTGTGAGGACTTTTTTCCTTTTCACAGGGTTATTCAGGCCTCCCACATTCCAAGAAATCAACGTCAGATTTCTTGGGGATGGGGTTCCCACAGGACTATGTAAATTTATAGAGCATGCAGCCATGTTCTTTTTTTTTTGTTTGTTTTATTAAGGTGTTTCCCCTATTGACAATACTTATACCCCTTTCAGATTGCCACTAAAATCCATTTTTTTTTGTCAAATTCCTGTAACTAGGCTCAAACGACCCGGGTCGAGTGGTAATGTGAAAGGTACTGGGGTTCTCGATCCGGTTTTTATAACCCGGAATGCCATCACGGCAAAAAAGAAGAGTTTTTCCCATGTCCAACATGGGTAAGGTGGCAATATGAAATGTCCCGAGAGAAACCTGATTGGATGGTTAACGGCACTGGAGATTGATGTCATCTTAAAGCTGCCACCGCCCTAGCAGACACCATGGTTTACTGAAGAAAGGAGGATGTGCGTGAGTTGCTCTCCATCAGAGGTGAGGAACAAATAAAGGCCAAAATCACAGGCACTGTGAAGGATGCGCAAATATACTTTAATATCGCTGAAAAGCTCAAAGAAAAGGGGGATTGAAAAGTCCCAGCAGCAGCTTCTGCGTCATCAAACTCTGCACCTTGGTGTGCCACCTACATAAAATTCTCCTTTCCCCTGTCTCTCCAGGCAACTTCCTTTGTCTCTCCCAGCCCCGTACTCCCTCCACGTTTCTTGCTCTTTAGCTTCCGTTTGGTGTTTGACTCCTTTAGCTCCTTGTGACCCATCAGTTTACTGGGTAATGATGCTCATATGAATTTCAGCATAGCACAGCCTCTCTACCTGCAGCTCCCTGGCCCAGGGTGCCATTGTGCACATTTTTAGAACCCGCTAAATTAGCTTAACAATAACATTGGGCCAGATCCAGAACAACGCTTCAGAGTGAATTTACGCGTAGCAGAGACGTAAAATCGCTGTTTTGTACGCACTGCGCATGCGCACCTTAGAAAATACGCACATTAACGTAGCGTAATTGTGAACGTATGGGCCATTCACGTATGTGTCACGTAAATACTTACGTGTGGGCGTGCCAATTTTACGTAACAACAAAATACGTCTGAAATACGTGAAGTAGGCGGGGGGTTGTAAAATACCTTCCCCCGCCCACAAGTGTGGTTCGCCGGTATAATGGTCTACAGCTGAATGCTGTCTGCATTTTAGAACGTTCCGGTGATGTGACTCCTGGAGTCGTGAAGAGTCATCTACCAAAAGTAATTTAACCTAACCCTACCCTTAACCTTCCCCTTTTTTTTTTAGCCCTAACCCTAACCTTAACCCTCCATGCCCCACAGGTTAACGCTATACCTCCATCTCTATGCCCCCCAGCCTAACCTTAACTCTCCATCACCCGCAGCCTAACTTTAACCTTCCCCTTAAGCTCTAACCCTAACCTTTAACCTGCCATAACCTAACTCTAATCTACTCGCTGCTACCATTGCATGCCAGAGCTATTGGGAATGGGGAAATATATTACTAAAAACCATATTTCTATATTCAAACCTTTGCGAACATTGATGCAGCTGCCATTTAGCTGGCAACCACATTCCTATCATACAATTATTGAGAGTTTGGGCCAATAATCGCTGTAGTTATTGGTCACAATTATATGAACATATGGCATGTTGAAAATATATTGGGCTCAAGCTCTTGCACTTTGTATCTTTTTTTAAAGTCCATAGTCCAAAAGAGTCTGTAAATGCTCCCCATATATCTAAAATAGACAGCGTCACAATGTTGCACAACGTTTTATTGGAGTCAAAAAGTTAATTATCAAAAGTCCAATATTTCATTCTTTATAAAACTTTATATACATGAAATAATTTTTTTACACAACTGTTACAGTGTTAAGTAGTGCAGTAAGGAAGAAGGTCTCAAGCACAAAAGGTTGTTTTTTTTAAACCAAAAACCATATACATACATACATAATGGACCTGATCCAGACCTATGCCGATGCGCTGTGCTTACTAAAGCACAGCGTATCGGCGTCCACTCACCCCGACATTCCCCCTGTGCAGGCGTATTTCCCATTGCTTACGCTGGCTGAAGGCTACCCTAACACGAGCGTACTACCGCTAAGCCCTCCCTCCCTCATTATATTACCTCCCCCCACCCACCTTCACTAACCTTAACATAGGGAAGCTAGGGGGACGCCCCCTCCAGCGTCCCCCTGATCGGGCGTTGCCGCAGCTACGCCGGGCAACATTTGCCCGGCGCATGCGCAGATTGGCTTTTCAGCCGATCTTACGCTTATGCCTGCCGTGCTAGCGACGCCGGGCGTAGATCTGGATCAGGCCTAATGTCCTTCTTGTCTAATGTGTTGTTGATTCTATTTTCCTTTTTCTAGTTTTTAATGTTCCTAAAAAATGTAAGCTACACACTGCGGATATCCTCGCACATGAAGCTCGACAATCAGGTCATCCAAACGCTGTCCTTCTGGCAAGCAATAAAGTGATGGTAAAGTGCTTCAACTAATGCTTCAGTGACTTCACACACAAGAATGCAACCATAGAAATCCCCACTCCAAACATGCAGGATATGGTGCGATATTCACCAGGGTTAGCGTACCAACACACCACAATGGCAAGTCTCATCCTTGCTGAAATGGGTGTTCTGAAGTTCGTCTTCTGCCTTGTAAGCACAGGGGTCACAAGGTCCAGCACATACTGAAATGTTGCACGTGACATGCAAAAGTGTGCCATCAAAAGCTTCCATATTGCCCATACAGCTTTTTAGTGACTATGGTTTCTGGCCCACATTTTCCGGTCTGTGAGGGTGCTCAATCGCAGATTGGTGGTAAGGCTGGACCTGATGTAAGCTGTTCTCCTGTGCAAATATTGGAGTCGAATTTGTCTCCATCTCTGCCATAAATTGCGCCCTTCTTAAATTCAAATGGGATAATGTCGGTAAGGTATGTGTCCCTAAGATATATGGTCTGTATTGTGTTGCAGTGTTTAGGATGAAATGGGAATTGTATAGTGGAGACTAGAATGCTGCCTGTATTGTATAGTAGTGGCTATGATTTACTTACTTTTATTGTGTTTACAAGATTGTGTTTTATGGTGCTTACATGGATACTATACTCTAGAAACTCTGATGACAAATTGTTAAAAAGGTATGCGCAAATTTAAAGTTTGCAGGGAGGCGCCGGACACCCTAGCACCGGCCCTGGGTCTGGGCTACACACAAGTGAGTCGTCAGCCATCATGAAAAGCAATCCAGTGAAAATGGCCACCCACTACTGACATCATATTTGTGAGCAGAAAGTTAGGTTCCGTTTTTATGACTTAATTTTTGTAATCCAGTGAAAGCTCCACTGGTTATTGCAAACCCGGGTTATTGCCGGGTGGCGATTTGAAAGTGGTATAATTGTATAATCCAGGACAATAAACCATAACCTAAAAAATCCCCTTCTAGTAAAACCTGAACTGCAATCCCAACAATTTGTATTCAGTACAGCCCAAATATTGCTTACATTAGAAAAGGTTTTTTAATGAGCAATCAAATATTTCAAACATAGGGGTAGATCCAGAATAAGCACGCTAGCAAATTTTGCTAGCCGATGACTTAAAAACGCGATTTTTTATGTACTGCGCATGCATGTGCCAGATGTTAAGCCACATAACTCTGAACGTATGTACTAGCCTACTATCAGCAGCGTAACTATGAACGAAGGGGCATGCCAGGCATACGACGCCCGTAATTACGCTTCAGAGGCGGGGGGAGCCATTTAAATCCAACAGTCTGGGTGTGCCTGCCTGTATATACGTCAGTAGTTATGCTGTGTAAAGTTAAGGTAGGGTTTGGCAAGCGTAAAACAGCAAAAGGATGTATGGCCGAGAGGAGTGCCTAAGGGAGTGCATAGTAAATATGCTAGCGTAAATACGCTATGCGTAGCTCTGGATCTGGCCCATAAAGTGATTAGGCCCCCGGATGCATTTAAGACTGCATATACGCAATCTACGTAACTAATCTATACATAGATTACGTAAAATAGTTACTACGCATGCGTAATAGCTATTATCAGTAAATTAAGGACGTATGTGCAATACGTCTGGGGCTGTGAATCTGGCCTTAGATTTACAAGCTCTATTGCTCCTTATTTTCTACTTTTCATAATTTCCCTCCAGAACATAAAGAATCCTGTCACCCTCGTTGGGAACAGAGAAACATTTTAACAACACTAATAACAGAATAACCATGTAGAACTTGGCCCATTGGGCAGAAAGCTAACCTTTCAAGGCCTTGTAGCCTCAGTCATGATTTTTTTTATATTACAGCCGGAGGAGATCTGTAATGCGGGTTGTCTGGAAGAGACATTTGATCTAAGAATTGCTGCGCTTTTCTATTTTCAGTGAATATGTAATAGGTAGTATGAAGTTTAGCTAGGAACAATAATGCTAGGAAACTTGGGCCAAAAAATATTGAAATATCAATATTTTGTGGCTATGTACTATCAGGGAACTTAGTTTCCAATATGCTTGCAATCTCTTCTCTTTATTTAGTAAATTCAGAAATTCTGCAATAACTGCCCTTGCACGATTGTTATTATATTATGGTCTAGGACTAAACAGTGGGCCCTTTTGAAACCACCTTACCCAACCCCCTTATAAATATGTAGAACCAATATCAGACTGTAAGAATTCAGTAAGGTCTGGGCCTCTGATTAATTCAGGTATCCCTACGAATCTGAGGTTACTTCACTTATGGCAATTCTCCAGATTTTCCACTTTTTCCAGCAGAGAAGCAATAGTTTTTTGCTGAGCCAACACATTATTTTGGGTAGAGGTGGCTGTATCGTCAACATCACTGACTCTTTGTTGAAGATTTGTGATTTTTGACACTTGACACTAGGGAAGCAGTGTTAGACTGTCACACTTCCAAACTCTATCATAGGACTATCAAAAGCATTATTATGAGGGACATTTCCCCTGCCTCTGTTGCTGAAGGAGCAGACAACAAGGCTGGAGTGGCAGATGGGGTCTATCAGGGATAGCAGGGACTTACGCGTCCAGATTCCTACTTTAACTTTTACGATCACATATATGGCCTTATGGCTACATATCTGATTGTAATGGGGCTTCCCCCGCCCCATCCCCTCATAACCATGTCTATCTCCGCATTGACGGTGGAGATACGACACTCGTAGTGGGGGGAACAGCCCCTTTCTTGTAAGAGCCAGCATACATAACCGACCCTTGCAGCTTCATTAGAAGGTTGTGCACATGTGCACAACCTTCTAGACAGGGGAATTACGTACGCGCTGTACGTAATTCTCCTGTCGTCCGTAGTGCAGGATTGGGCCCTAAAAGAGAAAATTGTAAATGCAGTCTATTGCAAATACATAAACCAAACAAAAAAACTTTGTCTTAGTGGTGATCTATGGATACGGAGGAGACATGTCCCCAAAAAACAAACAATAAAACATGTGCCAGAAGGTGGCAGAGGTAAACTATAGCAATTTTGTAGGGTCCCCCCTTTTTTGTGGGTTTGCTATTAGTATAATTTATTTTATTTTTTTATGATTTTTTTATTTTTCTTCTTCTTGTCTTTATATATTATCTATTTTTTATTTATTTTTAGGTTTTTTTTTATTTATCAAATAAATGCACCAAACACACAGCTCTCGATTGATCCAAGCTCTGAGCAAATGGCCAGGAAACCAAGCATCAAACTATATAGTGATTATTTTCCAGGGTATAGATCTTGCAACTTGAGTAGGAAACCATAAAATCCTCCAGGGCAGACCATCTCTCAGGGATAACCAGGCGTTCTCGTTGGAAGGTCCAAGTAAGGGCCACCAGCAAAAGGCTCCAATAATGCAATAGAGTCTAGTTACTTACCCTTTCATTTTCTAATAAACATTGCTGAACCAGGCTCGCTTCTACTCGCTGAGAGCCTGGCAGATTTGTTCATATAACTTATTAATACTTTCCACTCCGGTGAGGTTCAGCAATGATCTGCAACCAAAGTTTAATGAAGTTCTGCACATGTGCAGTGACTCTCATTTGGGATTTAGAAAATTTCAAGTCCCGACATGAGAAAAACTGTGCATTCGCAGGGTCTTCATGTCGGGATTTAGATCTACAGGCAGACGCGTCTCCCGGTCAAGTAAGTTTTAACCCTATTCTGTTGTTTCTTTTTGAGGTTTTTTTTAAATAGATTTTTCTTTTTTTTTCTTAATATTTTTAACAAATCTTGTACTGACATATGTTCCAGTGGTCTCCCCGTATATACTCTCTTCCCCCTCAATAACAGATATTAGGGGGAGAAAAAGGGGGTTTTATGGGGATATTGCTGGAGTATTAGCACTAATACCAGCCTGAGCTGGTGTTAGTTTAACGTCTAGAGCAGGGTGTAAAACTCCACTGCGAGGGTTAATAAATATAATGAAGTACCGGCCCACTCTGAAAAGAACAGGCTGGTGGAGAGACCAGATATTTACATGGATTGCCATGGAAACTGCTATTTTTCATGTCAATCCATTGTTTGTAAATAAGAAAAACTTCATTTTCATGTGTTAATGCCCATTTTCACTTAAAAAATGGCCATTATCGCATGAAAGTGATTTTTGTAAATAGACCCCAATAATAGCAGACAGCTTGGTAGCAAAATAGGTGAAACATACAATCGTGTCAAGGACTCTGTAGTTGGGGGATGTGGCTCCCAGAGTCTTAGTGTGTTGCTTTTGTCCTGTAGATCACTTCAAGCTACCAGGAGATGTGTGATGGGCAATAAGCGCCAGCTAGCGTTGGCCAGTGCTCAACTTCCTCAATGGTCACACTTTGCAACTGATGTAGGGATTGAAAAAACAAAAAAAGTTCCGCCGCACATATAGTATGGAGAGTGAGACCTACCCCACAATGGGGGGTGCTACCGTATAGCCCAATAAATGACAGGGCAAGCAAGCCACTTTTCCCACTGCCAATAAAGCCTTGTTTACAGCGCTCACCTCCAGGGAGTGAAGACTGCAAGAAATCCAAGATGTAAGCGGGGTACTTGATCCAAAATACTGTTCACAAAATGGGACCTGTAACATGCTACACTGCTATTACACCTTCTATGCGGTTTTGAGGTAGCAATAATCAGGATCTTCGCGCTGGGCCACGCCACCGTGTCAATGATGGTGGCGTGGCCCAGCAGCTGCAGCTGTTAGACTGGCATTAACATTCCTCCAAGATTATATACTGAAGGGGGCAACAGGGGGGACAGCTGTGACGGACCCCAAGGTTCAGAGGGACCCCTGCAATACACTATTGAGGAGAGATGGGGGTCACCGTTTGTTTTTTTTGTAAATTTTTATGTGTTTTCTTTTTATGTTCCAAATCTTCCTATGTTCTTATGGTAAATTGAGTGTAGAAGGTATTAACAATTAGATTTACGTTAGCTGCTGCTAGAATTTGATTAACAATATTATGGATCAAACAAGATATGCAAATTCTCAATACATGGTGAAGCCTCAATAAGAATCTAAAGAAATTGATTATTTAAATGTCAAGGTATTTTAGATCTGGAATATGTGTTATGATATAATAGAAATGATTACCAGCCTTATAAACTCAAAACAATAAAAAAAAAAATATCTGGCAGTCTTGCAACTGACCACTAGGTGTCAGCAAAAGTCAGTGATACAGTGCATTGAATAGCTCTCAAATGTGATCAGCCTTAGAAACAGTTGCTTAGGGCCAAGTGATTTTGTAATAGGGTTATGTAGATGTCCAAGATGGGCAGTTGTCATATTAAATTTATTTACACCAGTGCTCAAGTCGTTATGTGCAAGGAGCCACAAGAAAACAAAAATAAGTCATAAAATATCCTAAATAATAAACACATGTATGAGGCCTGATCCAGAAGGAGACAAACATTTGATGCATCTTTTGTAACATCCTTTTGGACTTCTATTGTAAAATTGCCATATTTTTGAGTGATGCTAGCTCATGGTTTGTTAATATGTATTTTTCTTATTAGCGGTATGTTTTGAAAACAATGAGCCAGATCCCAACCTACGTACGCTAGCGATATTACGGTAGCTGCTGATGTAAAATCACTGATTTGTATTGCATGAGCGCAGAAGATGTTACGACATAATGCTGAATGTACGTACCAACAGTGTAACTACGAACGAAGGGGCGGGTCATCCATACGACACACGTATTTACGCTTTGTATGCGGAGGGAGGCATTTAAATTGAACAGTATGGGCTGGGTTAGGCCGTAATGTGAGTAAATCCATTATGTATGTCAGTACTTACGCTTTTAAAAGTTAAGATAGGCTTTGGGAGGCGTATATAGGGGAGGGAAATACCTAGGGGAGTGCATAGAAAATACGATAGCGTAAATACGCTACGCAATATAACGTAACTAACCCATAAGTCTGGATCTACCCCAATATTTTTAACTTAATAGTTAATGTACAGCTGTGTGAAATCTCTTGTAAATTTACTTTAATTTCCTAATATACATCCATTTCCATTATGATACTAGTGTGTGTGTGTGTGTATTTCTGTACACAATACACACACACACACACACACACACACACACACACACACACACACACTTTGAGGATAGTCTCTCTTTTGTTTACATGCTTATATATATTACATGTAATAGTTTATAAAGCAGGTATAGGCAGCCTTCACACTCAGATGTTGTGAAACAAAGACCCATCATGCTTTGCCAGATATCATTTATTCCTCTGCTGGTAAAACATTCTGGGAAATGTAGTTTTACAACATATGGAGCGCCAAAAGTTGTCTAAGCATACAGGACCGCCTTCAGAATTGGTGGTGCTCGGGACACACCCATGGGGCCCCGCCCCCCTATGTGATGCGCTACTATTGGGCCGGTGCACAGGGAAATTCTTCCCTGCGCATTGGCCCTGTTATTATGGCGGCCCTGTATACTTTTGTTAGTTAGTTAGTTTAGTTTGAAGTCCCCTACCATCAAAGTCGGCAGAGGACAGTGCTAGGCTGTCATTAGCTGGCATGTTATTTATAAACAGCATCTCTGAGTGCTGAGCACTGTATATAAATAGCATGCCCACTGTTGACAGCTGGAATATGCCACAATATGCAAAAATATGTGTATATATTATACATTTATTTGGGATTTTATTACCATCATTAATACTTTTGATGTTGATATGTTGTTACTAGTTATGATTATATATCCTTTACAGTTTTGTTACCATGATTGCTAGTCTCACTCACAGTACATAAAAATGACAGGTTCTGTGGGAAGCGCCACATAATATGATATATAAAAACCTGTAACAAGAATTATAATATTTTCAGTAACCGTTAATGAAGAACTGCAGTACTCTGTTGCCATCTTGTGGTCTTCAGATAGATTGCTGCTTGCAAGACAGTATCACCGTACAAGTTTTACGTCTACTAAATATTGGCGTTAACTTTTCAATACATCTAGAAACGTCCAAAAAGTTAATCCCATATCATTACTTTATTAATCATTTTCTTTAAATTTTCAATAAAAAAAGATACATTTTCATTAGTGATGTTTTAAAGCTCAAAATATAACTAACAAAACAATTTTAATGGTGTTTTCAACATTATTTTCTCCACAATAGGGCGACTATTACTTTGGGACTCCGCTATCACAGTAAAAATGCAGTCTTTATAGGACTATTAGATGGGTTACATATTAGTGCAAAACAGAAGCCCCAATAAAGACATTCAAATCACTTTTGTTCATGGGCGTCGGAAGGGGGGGGCGAGGGGTAAACGGTGCCTCCCCCCAAAATGTCAAGGGGGCGCCCAGGACCACGGACAGGGAAGGCAACAGGGACCTTTGTAAGCGGTCCTGTGTGCCCATGACCGCTTGCAAGGATCCCCGGTGCCTCCCCCTGTCCGCGGTCCTGGGCGCCCCCTTGACATTTTTTTGGGGGTAATGTCCAGTTGCAAATCATCTTGGTGTTTAAGGACCGTATTCACAGATACGTTTTTGTGTGGTTTTCCGTGCGTATATTTAGGATCAGATTAACTGCACATGTGTAGTAACTTTTGCAACGCAAGTTACGTAGGATTTAGGCACGAAAGTCCATTAGGCACTGATTTCTAAATCGCACTTAGGGACATAAGTACAGAGGGGCGTGGTTGTCTTCCGTACATGTGAAGTTACATGAAGTTGGGTGGGGGGGCATTTAAATTAGCTTTTGAGGGCACGGTTAGTCATGTACGCACGTATGTATGTAACATAGACACAGAGTACACACTTCCAGTTAAGGATGCCCTATGGAAG
>WWET01008741.1:22066-34467 GCA_011038615.1 Limnodynastes dumerilii
AGAGTGTGGATGGAGATAAGGGAGGAGAGGTAGGGAGCGGTGGAGGAGGAGAGAGTCTTGTAAGTTGTGGTGAGGAGCTTAAATTCTAAAAGGTACAGGAAGCCAATGTAGAGATTAACAGAAAGGGGAGGTGGG
The DNA here is from genome assembly GCA_011038615.1 of Limnodynastes dumerilii. Lineage (NCBI taxonomy): Eukaryota > Metazoa > Chordata > Amphibia > Anura > Limnodynastidae > Limnodynastes > Limnodynastes dumerilii. The sequence continues at coordinate 22,202 of WWET01008741.1, forward strand.
GGTGGAGGCAGTGCATTGGGAGAGGAAGATGAATCTGACTGCAGCATTTAGTATAGATTGTAGGGGTGTGAGACGGACCAGAGGGAGGCCAGAGCGGAGAATGTTGCAGTAGTCCAGATGGGAAATAACAAGAGAGTTAATGAAGATAGATAGATAGATAGATAGATAGATAGATAGATAGATAGATAGATAGATAGATAATAGATAGATAGATAGATAGATAGATAGATAGATAGATAGATAGATAGATAACCTTATATACTGTATATTGGTAAGTTCTTTAAATATAATATTGGTTGAAGCAATAGATAATCATCATTGGAATAGTGGGTGAGGGGACCCAGGACCAAACCTTAGCTGTCTTTCAGAGTAATCACATTAGCTACAGAATGAGATCCATGTCACCGCTCTAACAGCAGCTCATAAATTACTGGCAAAGTGTATCCTTAAAATTGATTGACGATTCGCTCTCTCGTAAATCTTGTTGCTTGGGATATTGATTTCAATCCAGATCATTAAATGAGCAGACCTGGTCCTTAGGGAAAGTTAACATTTTCTAATATATAGTTGTTGATTCTCATAAATTTACCACTTGTAATTAATTTGCACAAGAGCGCCTATTTCAGGTGTTTGTTCAGAGGCTTTATACATTTCACATGCTTGTAAAAGCTTCCAAAAATCCATTCCTCCCACTGGCGCACCCAGGTGTGGGGAGTTTCTGGTAATCCAGAAACCCCCCCAACAATTAATATTTGTATTAAGTAGTGAAAAAAAAACCTCACAAAAACGAGAAAATCCGAAATGGGCGTGGCTTTGTGAGTGCCCACAAAGGGGTGTGGCTTCATGAGTGACTTAAAGGGGTGTGGCTTCGTGAGTGACTGTAAAGGGGCGTGACTTCACAGGTGACTGTAAAGGGGCGTGGTTGCACAGGTGCTGGTTTATATATATACAGTTCAAGAGGAAAGGCAAGCACTCAAACCAATATTAGAATAATTTAAGGTGCAAGATGAAGTAAGTATTTACAGTCACAAGAACCCCATTTAGTTCATGGAATCAGCACACTCTTATAATCTAATGCAATAAACACAAAACATTTTTATTTTTATCACAGGTCAAAAATATAATAGTCACTGAATCATATAAACAATTATATCCCCAAAATAAAAGTATCCGTGTGACCTCAGATTCTATAATAATGGGCCTGATCCAGAACTACGCCCGCGGGTGTATTTATACCTGCCATAAGTGTAACTTCGGCTTAAAGTATGTACTGCAATTGAAATTGTAATTGAAATTAGGTCTCCTGTAACATTTGCGTAATTACGGCCAAATGGGCGTGCCTATATTACGATACCCGTAAAAACGCACCAGTTACGGAATGTAGGCGGGGAAGGCATTTAAATAGTTTCGTTGTTACGACCACCGCGTAGTTACGTCCTGCCGTAGGTACGCCTGTAAAAGTTAAGGTAGGGTTCAGCAAGCATAAGGCTGTGAAATTATGGCTGACCGAGGGGAGTGTCCGGTGAAGTGCATAGTATTTACGCTGTGCGTAAATACGAACAGCGCTCGTTCGTAGTTCTGGATCAGGCCCAATATTAATAATACCTTGCTGTAACAATAATCCATGTAATAATCCAATATCACATAATATCAATATAAAAGATATCACTATCAAAAAATTTCAGTATTAATATAAACCCCAAAAATAATAAAATATCGCCACATGTACTTTATGTAGTGTGTCATATCCAGACTCCTAATGCACATGTATTACACACATTGGAAACCCCACTGTGACAGGACACACGGATCCTCACTGCTGTGGCCAGAAAATGTGACACGATCCACGAATCCTACTGCTGTCACCAGTCTGTACCTAGTGCTCCTGACCATAGTCCTGCTACGTTGCTACGATATACGACTTATCCGGATATGGCTCCTACACCGTGGGTATAGGGGATCCTTCTTACAGCCAGTAACCGGCTGTCACTGGCTCCTCCCACTGCGCTGTAGGAGGAGTACGCTGCCACCACTAGGCTCCTACCATCATTACGACTATTTACTAGTTATTAGTAGCAAAGAGGCTTCCCCTGCCCCAACCCCTCATTTAAATAGCTATCCCCACCTATATGGCAGGGATACAGCCATCGCCTCTTCATCGTAAGTACCAAAGTACGTAACTTCGTTGTGTATGTTAGTATTACGCACAGGGAGCATCTGGCACGTGCATACGCAGATGTCCCCAAGCACGGGACTTACACAAATGACTTGCGTAAGTCCACTGTCGGCCTGAGTTGAGGATCCGGCATACTAGGAATAGCTGTAATGATAGGCAGGGGGCCGGACATGCAGGAGATTTGCTCCTGGGATACCCAGAGAACTGCCTGAATTTCAGGAGACTCCTGGATATTCTGGGAGAGTTGGCAAACCTGATATAATGTTAAATCCATGATTTAGATGTGCCTGTTATATTTACTAATGACAATCAATATATAAGGAAAGTTATAAATAAATGTAAGGTCTTGTTTCTCAGTTACCAAATTCAAAGTTTGCATTTAGAATACTGTTAATCTGTGTTTTTTTTATGTGATTAGATCTAAAATTACAGTAGGTTTTGCCTCATTAACACCTTACTAGTGAACCATGTACAGATGCAGTAAGCGTTACACTGGAATTTGGTATGGCACATCTATCTTAATGCAAGTTTCATTAACTCTTTATTGATACAACTGGTATCCACTGAGATAGTGATACATTTTCCTGCCAGCAGATGGCACTTATTCCACTTTCATACTTATGCATCACAGGTCAGAGAAACACATTCTATAATAAACTACCCACTTATAATGGATTTCAAAACTATAAAGGTAACTAGGATGATTCTTCCCTTATAGCCAATCCCAAGCAACTAATGTTGGGAATGACTTCTAATGTTTAGCTGATCAAATCGAGTAAGTTACAGTTTAATTTGCATCAGGGCTGCAAGGAATCACAAGCTGTTACTCACTCCAAGACCAACGTATCAATGATACACACATTGGACCTGATGCACACTTAAGAAGCTGCAGTTTCTTAAGTGCGCATGTGTCCTAAATTACCTACTGCGCATGCGTAGTAGGTCATTTACGCTCTATACGTAGCTGATCGGCACGTAGATAGCGTAGGTGCGGTCTTTACAGACTGCACGCATCGATAACCGTAGAAAGAGGCGGCATTATTCCGCCTCGGGGGCGTTTTTAGGCAGAAGTGGGAGGGGTCACAAAGTGGATACAGCGCTAGGAGTTACGTATGAGATTCCAAATGTTAATAATTTGTAAACATAAGAAGTAAAAAAAAAAGAAAACTAAAAATAATATAGAGAACGGCACTAGAGAAAAAAACGTATTTATTATACGTATTTAATACGTATTTAATACCAGTATCAATAAAAGTCCTAGTTGAGAAAGACTAGAATATAAAAGAAAAATATAAAAATACAAAAATACACAAATGGAGAGTGATCTATTGTTTGGATGTACTGGTGCTCTCAGTTCAAGTGCGGGAGTAGGTCAGGTGGTGGTGGTAGTGGTGGCTGAGGAGAATAAAGATAGAGAGGGAGAGTGATTGGAAAAGAAGTGAGAAAAGTTAGCGGGCCGGAGAAGGATAGTATAGGAGGTTTTATTGCCATTTCTTCAAAGAGTGAGAGTGACAGGAGAATTCAGCGGTGAAGTGAGAGAAGCGGTGGTCAGAAGCAGAACGAGCGACGAGTGTGAGGGACAGCAGTGCTGAACGGGAGGCGGTGACAGAACTAACCAAAAGCAGCTGTGAGAGGAATCTGACAGGGAGGCTGTATATCGGTGACGGAGAAGGTATCGGAGGTCCAGATAGGGGAGCCGGGAGCCGCGGTAATAGCGAAAGAGTGAAGAAGGCTGACAGGGAGGTTATATATCTCAGTGACGGAGAAGGAATTCGGAGAAAAACAGATAGAGGAGCCGGGAGCCATTAGGAGAGTAAGGGGCCAGTGAAAGAAGCTTGTAAAGACTTAAGGCATGGATTAACAGAGTCTAGAGTTGTGGAAACGGAGGGGGATATGTGGAAACATAATATTTTACCTCAAGTACTTTGAAGGCGTTTCTTCTTTACGACTGACTGAATTATTAGCTGGGGATTGAAAAAGCTGATTTAAATATTAACTTCTCTGTGCCACATAATGTGATAATTTGAAAAAACTGATACTTTACTCCCAGTAATAACAGGAGGGTGTCGATGCAAAACAATAAAATATTTATTTCCAAATTTTCTACTTCAAGGGGTAGATCCAGAACTACGTCCGTCTTCCATAGACGACGTAGTTCAATAAACAGTAGCTACTGCGCATGCGTAGTAGCTCTTGTACGTAATCTGCGTATTGTTTCGATACGTAGATTGCGTATATGCAGTCTTTTAGACCGCATAAACGCAAGCTACGTATCGAAACGATACACAGATTACGTACAATAGCTACTACGCATGCGCAGTAGCTACTGTTTATTGAACTACGTCGTCTATGGAAGACGGACGTAGTTCTGGATCTACCCCTTGAAGTAGAAAATTTGCCTGCATCATCCAGCACACATCATCCAGCACACATCATCCAGCACACATCATCCCGCACGCATCATCCAGCCTGCATCATCCAGCACGCATCATCCGGCGTGCATCATCCAGCACGCATCATCCAGCACACATCATCCAGCACGCATCATCCAGCACACATCATCCCGCACGCATCATCCAGCACGCATCATCCAGCACACATCATCCCGCACGCATCATCCAGCCTGCATCATCCAGCACGCATCATCCGGCGTGCATCATCCGGCGCGCATCATCCGGCGCGCATCATCCGGCGCGCATCATTCAGCACCTCACCGGCGCACATCATCCGGCGCGCATCATCCGAGTGACCTAATCGGAATGCAAATCCAGAATTCCAACTGTAGACACTTTTGACGGCATCTGTCAGAGTGGCCGGTTGTAATGGAGCCTTTGTCATTTTAAGTGTGAATGTTAAAAAGATTTATTGGTACTATTAAATCCTCTATAAAAAGAAAGAGAACAATTGCTTGATTTACTTTTGTCAGAGAACAGCTTTTTTTCATCTATTTTTCCGGTGACTTTGTAGTTCTTATTAACTGTCCTGTACATTTATTTCTACATTTGTTTCATTTACTCAGTGACAAGTTAAGGAGGTTTTGTTGAGGAGTTTGGGACAGCTCAGTGAAAATAAGTTTAAGGTTTAATGTACAGGTCAGGAGTGAGCTTAAGATTCTTGGCGAGGGGAGTGTGCAGCTTTGCTAAAGAGCTCGGGAGAAAGCATAATTGGGGAAGAGCCTAGGATGAGGGTTAGTCAGCATTAGTCAGAGAATTAGACAAAGGTTTGATGAGGACCTTGGAACGGAACTCAGACAGCTCAGTGAGTGTGACAAATAAGTTTGGTGAGGTGCTCAAGCTGCTGAGGATAACAAACATTTGGGGGGGATTTACAGATAAAGCTTAGTTACCGTAGTTCAGTGGGAACTTGAGGAGAAAGAACTCATGAAGCAACTCAGGTAGGATATTACTTGGGTTTGTTGAGGAACCCAGACTGCTCAGTAAGTATATGGAGATGGTTTGGGGAGAACATGGGATGGAGCTCAGATGGCTTAATGAGGGTAAGGAGAAGGTTTGGTGAGGAATGCAGGATGGAACTCAGTCAGATCATGGAGAATAAGAAGAAGGATTAAGATGGAACTTAGACGCAAGGCCATGTAAAGTGTTAAGCAGCCAAGCTTTCCATAGGTTCATAATGAGTCCTATAATTAGAGTTGCACATTGTGTTGCGGGCTGACAATGAGACATAGAAGTTTTTAATATTCTTGGAGTAAGATCATTTTGCCTTTAGATCTGAGGCTGATAAAAGCTATTTTATGTTTAAACTGTAGTCGGTAGAGTTCCTCAAATGAATCTAAACACTGCGGGCCGTATTCACATTTCCGATTTTGCTAATTTTTCCATGTGTATTTTTAGGTTACGAATGAACTGCGCATGCGTAGTAACTTTTTTTACGCAAGCTACGTGGTATTTACGCACGGAAGTCGTTTACGCATGGATTTGTAAATCGGACTTAGTGACATATGTATGGAGGGGCGTGGTTGTCTTTCGTACATGCGTAGTTTAGTGAAAGTGGGTGGGGGGAGGCATTTAAATGGACCAATATGGGCGTGGTTTGTCATGTACGCACGTATGGAAGGAATATATGCTCGTGACTACACACATAGACTTAAGGTTGCCCTATGGACGCGTAAGTCCCCGAAAATCTGTCCATGCAAGGGGAGTCTCATGGGTGTTGCCTTTCAACGAACGTGCGTATATTTACGTAGTTACTAAAAACGGATGTGTGAATATGGCCCTGTCTCTCTAGATAAGCTCTGCCATTCTGTCACAAAATATAGAAAACTGCCTCTTTATGCTACAACATATTTCTAAATAAGCAAAACTTATCCATAGATCTATGACTTCCTTGCTTGTATGTGATCATTTTTGGACTCATTGGATTTGAGTGAACAGTTTTTGTGAAGTCCATCTTGATGAGATAACTCTTTTTTATACTTAAAGTAGAAAAAAAATTCACTTTGGCAATTTTAGTAGAATGTATCTGTATTTTAGTCTGATTTCCTCTTAGCAGATTTCTTAAGGTCGTTTAAAAAAAAAATCTGAACTTACGCAAAATGGGCCAGATCCAGAGCTACATCCGTTAGCGTATTTACTCTAGCCGGAGTCGTAAAAATTATAGGTACTGCGGCAGATATTATAGTACGTAACTCTGAACGTACATACCATCCTAGTATCTAGAGCGTAACTACAAACAAAGGGGTGTGCCAGCCATATGACACCAGTAATTACACTTTGGAGGGAGGGTGAGACATTTAAATCGTACAGTATAGGCGTGCTTAGGCGCATAAGTACTTGCTGCCATTACGGCCGACAGGAGTTACGCTTGGAAAAGTTAAGGTGGGGTTTGGAAAGTGTTAAACAGTAAACGTACGTACGACCAAGGGGAGTGCATAGTAATTACGAGAGTGTAAATACGCCACGTGTTGAAACGTAAAGGGAACATAGGTCTGGTTCCGGCCCAATGAGTATTTTCCAATCGTATAGATCGGATTCAGACTTCAGTACTGATTCTATCCACTGCATTTTCAATGCTGGTGAAGGGCAGGGTGGGTGCAAGCACTAGTGGTAGGGGTGTAATGAAATTTTGCATTAAGTGCTCAGTACTGACTTCCCACACGTCCCTATTTTAAGTGAGAACACATCAGAAAAGTTAAGCTGCTCAGGGCATCAGATCCCCCTTTGCCAGCGGAAGACTGGATCTGCTTCATTGTTAATCATCTTGTGTCACTTGTCTGTTTACAAGAGAGATCCATTGGTAATGTAGGTTGATGCAATAGCACATTAATAAAAATGTGCAGGGGTTATGCCTATATTTTTCCCAGTTCTGGTTTCAATGAACTTGTAATCTTCAGGAAGCACAACCTTGGATCAAAAGGGAAACCACAGGATTGAAAAAAGAGACAATAAATCAGTGCACTTTGTTCCAAGGAAAATCTTTCAAAATTCTTATCCATTGCATGAGATATTTCAGAAATGAGTCAGCGAAATATTAAAAAAAATAGTAAGAGTTTAGTGAAAAGATGTACAGAAAAAATGATTATAATTTGATAGCTTCAAGTCCCCTCTGTCACATAAAAACATGCTCTAAGTGTTCAGATTATCCAACACTCTGAGAAAGGATACATAGAAAACTGCTTAACACGATATAGAACCCGATGCTTCTCTGTGGTCGGAGCTCTGGTGGTAGCAGCAGAGGAGGTCAGATGCCAGATTCCTGCTGCATCTAGCAATACGTATGGGTGAGGGGAGGTCACTCTCCTCACTTGTATGGATTTACATTGCATGACCCTTACTGGATAGTACGTAAGGACTGACACCAGCCCTGGCTGTACTTTTTGCATGTCTCCCTCCTACCACAGAGCAGAAGTGCTTCTGCTCTGTGATACATCGCGTCTCGCTGTCGGATAGGAGACCAGGATGGAATTCTGGATCCAGAGGACGCGTCCTGGAAAAGATCCACGCATGCACCACTTTCCAAAAGAGGGGCGTTTTCTGATTATAGTAAATGGAAAACGCACTTTATTTTCACATGCCTGTAAGAGAGGCAGGGATAGGCATGTTAATACAGTGCTGTGGGTGGCAGAAAGCAGGTCTGTGTGGATCTTCATTTGGATGGATGCAGATCCATGTAGAGAACTTAAGGTTACGTGTCCAGAACTCTGCGTGAGAGAGGGGAGTGACAGGAGAGTGCCCCCCTCTTCTGTGTGGACTTTCAGACCCTGCGCATACAGAAAATGCATAGAGGTCTGGATCAGGCCCTTAACTGCAATTGGCACAATCAGCTGCATCAATCACATGAGAGAAGTTTGTCACTGAGAGATATAATACAGCATAATACTAATCCTCATCTATAAAACTAAACAAGCAAAACATAAAATCCACCTTATAAGTGGTGCTTCACTCCCGAGGAGCACCTAGTTATCCCTGACAATGCTGTAATAGCGGGATAACAGAATACTGAGAATACCTCCGGTTGAGTAGCTTGTGAGATCGAAAGAGCCGACAACTGTTGAAACAGAAAAATTTAAAATACGCAATGTAAATATTCACTAATTGATCGCTGTATAGCGAGTGAACAAAGGACCGCAAAAGTGCAGGAAATTGGTAACGCGAACAAACGTGCGTGTGAATTGCGATGCTCGTCCACGCTTTTGCGGGCTTTGTTACATTCAATATTAAACACTATAAGACATACATTTATAAACATATAAACACACAGGGTTTGTCAATATAAAATGTACAAAAGTGTTCCTATTTATTAAAACAGTGCTTTATCTCTACAGACGGAATATACAGGAGAAAATCACCGGACAGCGATTGAATGAACTTTATATGTCATGTTTATATTCATAGCTAGACACTGAAGCTAGGTTAGAATATAGAAAATGAAGGATATGCAGATGACCCTCCAAGAAGAGAACAAAGGAAGACCCCAGGACCAATGATGACCTAGGAACCACCAGAGGATTGAGATCCCTCCAATCAAGCGGAAGGTCGGCGATCCCTTTCATCTATGGACATAAAAGGACTTTGCTTCTGGACATTCGATCTCACCTTTTCCTGAGAGGACGACTGAATTGACCGTCTTGCCTTCCTGGTCAGCTGCGCTGCTTTGAGTATTGTCTTGCTGTACGTTGCTGTTACCCTGATTCTGTCGAGTAAACTCTGTTTGCATAAGTTTGAATGAACCTTCGCCTTTTGTGCTATTTTTCGCATTTTAGCGGGTAATTGTGTACTGATTCACGGGGGTACTTATGGGGTACACTGTATTCACACTGCTATTTCTGCCATTTGCTTCCTTTGTCAGGGTCATGAACAGATCTCACTAGGAAATCCTCTAAGTAGATCTTGAAAAGGTGGATTAATGCCAAAGCAAGAACCACAATGGGGTAGATCCAGAGCCACGTCTGCTAGCATATTTACTTATAAATTACATTTTAATTACGTAAAAACGCTATTTTTAACTCTGAACGTACGTACCAAACTACGATCAACAGCATAACTACGCCAGCAATACGACACTCGTAATTATGCTTAGGAGGCGGGGTAAGGAATGTAAATCGTACAGTATGGGAGTGTTTAGGCGCGTAAGTATGTGCAGCCATTACGGCCGAGTTACGCTTGGAAAAGTTAAGGTAGGGTTTGGAAAGCGTAACAGGAAAAATACGTATGTCTGAGGGAAGTGACAAGGGGAGCGCATAGTAAATACACTACGCTAGGAAACGAAGCTCTGCATCTGGGCCATTATCCTTGCTTTCGTTGGTTAGAAACATTTGTTTTTAGTTTTGTTTCTTGCAAATTCAGTTAAAAAGAAAAGGAAAAATATACTGAAAATTCTAATGCTCTTCTAAAGGAATAAATAATCTAATATTGTGGGAACGTAAAAAATAAATGACTATATTCCGATAGAGCATTTTTTTTCGGATATTTGATATCAGAGGTTAGCGATTCACCCACAGTTATGTCCTCAGTTCATTACACCAACCCTGCTAGTTCTCCAAGATCATTAGACCATCAGAAACCCAGCTTACAGTCCAAGGTAGTATCCCTGGTCTTGGGGGTTGCTCAGGATGAAGCACATGTTTTGTTTTGTTTTTAAATTATTAATTTATTAACAGGTTTTTATGTAGTGCCATCAGGTTACATTGCACTTTACAATTTTAACAATCATTATAACAAGACTTGCCAACAAGTCATAACAAGACATAACAAGCATAGGGTGGTTGCTCAAATCAATTTTTAGGTTTTCTTTGTTTTTTTCACCTGTCTGCATAACTTTATACATTGTGATATTCACCACCACTGAACGGCACTCTGAGACTTTGTATAGAGACTTCACAACAAGTTCATCTGTTTCCAACGTTTCAGGTTTATTAACCTTTCGTCAGGGAACAATATTCAAAAGATAGATAGATAGATAGATAGATAGATAGATATAGATAGGAAATAGATAGATATGAAATAGATAGATATGAAATAGATAGATATGAAATAGATAGATATGAAATAGATAGATAGATATACACATACACTAGTTTGGCCCTCCTTTTGACTCTACACGGGCCATGACTGGGAGGGGGGCAAAATAATCTCTCTCTATATTGATATAAATGTGTGTTGTTTTCCTCTCTCCAGAATTCTCCATATAAGTCAAGTGAAATATGACAGTAATGTTGCTTTAGGCATTCATCCAAATAGAACACAGGTCAAAAATGATTTTCTGCTCATAAAGCACACACCTCATACAATCAGTCCAATACAATATGAGCCAGAGGAAAACAAGTTCAATGTAATAACAACTGAAAATAGATATTCAGCCGTGCTTTACCTGTTGTAGCTGTTCTGAACAAGAGGAATTTTATAATATTTTATGTAATATGAATATTTTACTTAACATGTAGATTAAACTGCAAATACATTTGTTCTATGCATAGATGTAAATATGGGTGTGGGTCCCCAGTTAGAACGGCCCTATTACAATATACCTCGAGGAGGCATTGCAATCGATCAATGGAGCACCGAGCTTTTGGTGCTCTGAAAGTCCTTTCCCTAATTCTGACTCTAACCCTCCCCTCTCACTACCCTAACCCTAACCCTCCCTTCCTGGCAGCCTGACCTAACCCTCCCTTCTTGGCAGCCTGACCCTAACCCACAATCTCCAGCAGCCTGACCCTAACCCTCCATCACCCACAGCCTGACCCTAACCGTCCGGCGATAGCAGCGGTGGAGGGATATCGTCATTTCCGAAGTAGAACTCACCCATTCTTAAAAAAAAAGTAGAAAGTGGTAAGTATTCGCAAAAGAGACATCCATATATATATATATACATACACACACACTATCCATCTTGGGAATCCCCCTGCAATGATCACCTCAGATAAGACTAAATGCATAACATGGATGTAATATACAATGACTACCATTCCATGTGTGGCTCCTTGACATAATTTGTAATGCGCAGGTCCGATGGAAGTATTGTACATGTGAATTTAAAAATGTTGGCCTGGATACAGACCTTTGAAAACACACGGAGGTCGCATGGAGGAGGGGAGTGTATTCTCTTGTCACTAAAAGAGTTTAGGTGGGTGGACAGGAGAATACAAAAATCTGATTGATCCGGACTTCCCAATGAAGACATTTCTAGCAACTTTTAGCTGGGAAGGGCGAGGCTTATGGGGGGGTTTTAGTGTTACAAGTTACAGTATAGGCAGGGATTTTGGCGGCCTAGCGATCACCACTTCCAAGCCGTCATTTCAAGTGGGGAAATGTTGAGGCAGGGTCACTATCGGTAGTCTGTGCGATCAATGAAGGGGGTTTTAAAGTGACTCTTTGATTGCTCTTAGATCTATGCTGGTGCTGCATTCGGAGCCTCAAACACAGTGCAATTGGATCTTAGAAGTCAACCCGATGACCCAAATGATCTTTTTTTTTTGTTTTATATGTTTTTAGTGGAGTAAAACAACAACAGAAATAATTGTACATCTCGCCTGGTAACAAGGAATTGCAGCTATACAAGTACAACTGTTGCATCACTATTGGCATGGTAAAAGATACAATACCCAGCAAAAGGAAATTTTTCCCTTTTTCACATA
>WWET01008742.1:1390-13815 GCA_011038615.1 Limnodynastes dumerilii
ATATATGTCCAACGAACACTGGCACTCCAAAAAAACGGAAAAAATCTTGCTTCAGGTGCACTTTAAAACATGTAGTACATATCCAAAGAAAAATAAGGCACTCTTGAAGTCTTGAAAGTTTTTAAAGCTGTGAATTTATTTTAACTATATTTGCGGTCCGACGTTTCAATTGTCATTACACAATTTTCATCAGGGCATAATTAAAGAAACTAACGTGAAGAACACAGTGAGAACAACTCCTATATATAGGTAGTGAATAAAAATACCGCCACTTACCTTCTCCTCGTGTCTCCTCGGCTGGCACAGTGCCGGAAGTCGCAATAGCCCACGCGCCTCAGGTTACCCAGGTTACGCAGGCGGGGCAAGCAGACCCTGTCAGTCACACTGGCCACCGGGATCTTGAGGGAAGAAAGCGTACATGGTATAAATAAAAGCATACTAACCACTGTATAAAGTGCAATGTCTTCATTTATACATTCATTCATGTATGTAAGTCAAATTAATTTAAAGAATTTCAGGGAAAAACAGTTACCAGAATTTTCTCAAAAAGCTGATTCTTTGTTTATATTATTTTATTTTATGCATACCCCAAGGAAAACGTACTTCTCATTATCCCACCTTCTCGGGCAGAGCAACCTATTCAGCTATCAACTGTTACTTATTGTATGGAGGTTTACATGTTATGGTAAAACAGAACTCTTAACGGATTTCATCCTCCCTAACATCATAAAACAGACGTCACTTAAAGCCTACTTAATTGCATATACATACTATTCTTCAACCTAATCAGCACGATAATCATACTAAATGCATGTAATCCTATAAACACTGATGGCACTACACGACCACCATCAATGGATAATAAGTAGCAATCTTCTATGTTTAGCTACATTTGTAACCATACAATAAAGTTGCAATACAGTACAGGAATATTATAGCCATTTCAATTTAAACACGCATATTGATATCTATATGCTATAAAAAGCATCCTAAGGGTAGCAATTCATTCAACCCATTAGGGGCCACAGTATTCAGTTTGAAGATCCAAGTGCTCTCCCGTCTTAGCAAAATCAAATCTCTATCACCTCCTCTGATCAGGGGAGGGATGTGGTCAATGCCCATAATTTTCATATCCTTCATAGTGTGTCGCATTTCTACCCAATGTCTTGGAATGGGTAAATCATGTTTTCCTCCTTGTAGGGCTATTTTGATAGACGAGCGGTGGATAGCCATTCGCTCCTTAAGCATTCGTGATGTCTTTCCCACGTACAGTTTATTACAGGGACACTGGATGAAATAGACTATGAACTTGGTATTACAAGAGATGATGTAATTGATTTTATATTCCTTTTTGGTAACTGGGTGTATGAATTTAGACCCTGTCAACATCTGGTTACAGGTTGTACAGCCAAGGCATCGATAGCTGCCAGGAGGTTTGCTTAGAAAATGGGCTGTTGGTACTGTAGGTTCAGTCCTAACATCATTTTTGCACAGAATATCCTTTAAATTCCTAGCTCGAGTATGACAAGGAAGTAGAGTTCTATCTTTGAACCCCGGCAGTGAACGGTCTGTAGACACTATTGGCCAGAGTGATCTAGAAGCTCTTTTTGTAAAGAAGCTAAGATTGGTATATTTAGTTACCCATGGAATTTTGTTTTCCAGTTTTTTCTTTGTTGTAGCCTTTAAAGTTGCTTGCCTTGGTAATGCATTGATCCTACTGATGGCACCTTTCAAGGTCACAGGATCATAGCCTCTTTCTTTGAATTTATCCATAGTTTCTGCCATTTGTCGCCTAGCAACGTTCTCATCACTATTTATTCTCTTTATTCTCACTAACTGTGAGTACGGGAGTGATTGTAACAAGTTCCGTGGATGATGGCTACGTGCATGTAACAGCAAATTCTTGTCTGTTGGTTTGTTATAAACTCGGGTTTGCAGACCCATATCACCTTTGGTAATCATCATGTCCAAAAACTGAATCTCTTTTTCACTGGTGGTGTATGTAAACTTGATTGTGGGATGGATGGTAAACCTCCATACAATAAGTAACAGTTGATAGCTGAATAGGTTGCTCTGCCCGAGAAGGTGGGATAATGAGAAGTACGTTTTCCTTGGGGTATGCATAAAATAAAATAATATAAACAAAGAATCAGCTTTTTGAGAAAATTCTGGTAACTGTTTTTCCCTGAAATTCTTTAAATTAATTTGACTTACATACATGAATGAATGTATAAATGAAGACATTGCACTTTATACAGTGGTTAGTATGCTTTTATTTATACCATGTACGCTTTCTTCCCTCAAGATCCCGGTGGCCAGTGTGACTGACAGGGTCTGCTTGCCCCGCCTGCGTAACCTGGGTAACCTGAGGCGCGTGGGCTATTGCGACTTCCGGCACTGTGCCAGCCGAGGAGACACGAGGAGAAGGTAAGTGGCGGTATTTTTATTCACTACCTATATATAGGAGTGTTTCTCACTGTGTTCTTCACGTTAGTTTCTTTAATTATGCCCTGATGAAACTTGTGTAGTGACAATTGAAACGTCGGACCGCAAATATAGTTAAAATAAATTCACAGCTTTAAAAATCTTTAAAGACTTCAAGAGTACCTTATTTTCCTTTGGATATATATATATATATATATATATATATCTTATAAAAATTTACAAGAGATTTTTGGGGATGTGTATAAATACAGTTCTGCTCACAGCTCCCATAGACAGGTTTGAGCAAAGCTGGGAGCAAAAATCATGCCCATCACCCATTTCAAACAAAAAAAAAATAATTCCGAAGGCAAAAACCCTAATTCCTAATTCGAACCCTCAAATACCCTGGAAAGCATGTCCTCTAATGGGATTCAATGCAATGTCAATGGTACGCAATGCAATGTCAATGGGAGCTTATGCATTCCAATGGAAGTCAATGGGGAAAACATGCTTTCGGTTGAGGGGTGGGAGGGGAAAAAGCAAGATGACTGGCCTGATCCAAGAGCTCATGTGACACGCAGGTACCCCAGTCATCTAAAAGAGGGCACAAGCGAGCCAAAGAGCTCAAACCTCATTGTTTTCTATGGGAGGAGCGGAAATGAACGGCTATCAATAAGGAAAATGGACGCGTCAGCGGAGGGGGTACGGCAAAGTGACGGGCGGGGACCCGTTTGGTCAACCGTGGGACAGAGCCAAAATAACGTGGGGGCATCAGGGTTGCCTCCTAGGAGGCTCTGGGGGCCCAAAATTTTTGCCCCATTGTTTCCTATGGGAGCCAATGCAATGTCAATGGAAAGGAAAAAAAAAAAAGAAGTCAATGGGGAAAACAGGCGTTTTGGGGACGGAGGTATGGTGGAGTGAGAGGCGCAGACCCATTGGGTCAACCGCAGGATGGAACTAAAATGAATCGGGGGTGTCAGGGTCGCCTCCCAGGGGGCGCGGGGCAAAAAGTTCAACCTCATTCTTTCCTATGGGGTTATTCAGTCCTATGAGCGCCATTCCTATAGCAGGGTTGCCGACTATTGAAAACTTCCGGGGGGAAGCCATAGATTACCACAAAGGGGCGGGGCTTAATGATGAGATTTATGCAAATTGTGTCATTAAGCCCCGCCCCTGTCAATCACCAATGTGATCTCAGGTGTTAAAGGGATACTCTAACTCTATGGATTACACAGGTGACTGTTTGGGTGTCAGGGCTTGCAAATGATTTGCCAGCTCTCCCGAGATACCGGGAGAATGGCCCAAACTTTGTGAGTCTCCTGGATATTCCGGGAGAGTTGGCAACACTGTATTATAGTTGAGAGTTAATGTTAACCATCTGCTGATTAGCATAGACTCAGAGTGTATGAGAAATGTCATATAAATAAAGCTCAAGGTTATAGAGAAATGAATATTACTCTTACCCGGTCATCATCTAATAAAGTCCAGTATGTAAAATACATGTTATATGAAGTGTGTCTGTAGCTAATACTTGATGTCATTTTTATCATGGAAACTATTGCACCACAACAAGAATACTCAGTTCAGTGGTGCACTAGATATCTGTATGGGGGGGGAGCAGGGCTACATAATAATAACATACACAACAACAACAACAATTATACTCCATTCAGTGCACTAGATATCTGTATGGGGAAGGGCGCAGGGCTACATAATAATAACATACACAACAACAACAACAATAATACTCCGCACTAGATATCTGTATGGGGAAGGGCGCAGGGCTACATAATAATAACATACACAACAACAACAACAACAACAATAATACTCCGTTCAGTGCACTAGATATCTGTATGTTGAAGGGGTCAGGGCTACATAAAAATAACATAAACAACAACAACAATAATACTCAGCTCGGTGCACTAGATATCTGTATGGAGAAGGGGGCAGGGCTATATAATAATAACATACACAACAATAACAACAACAACAATACTCAGTTCAGTGCACTAGATATCTGTATGGGGGGGCAGGGCTACATAATAATAACATACACAACAACAACAACAATTATACTCAGTTCAGTGCACTAGATATCTGTATGGGGAAGGGGGCAGGGCTACATAATAATAACATACACAACAACAATAACAATAATACTCCGTTGAGTGTACTAGATATCTGTATGGGGAAGGGGGCAGGGCTACATAATAATAACATACACAACAACAACAACAACAACAACAATAATACTCCGTTCAGTGCACTAGATATCTGTATGGGGAAGGGAGCAGGGCTACATAATAATAACATACACAACAACAACAATAATACTCCGTTCAGTGCACTAGATATCTGTATGAGGAAGGGGGCAGGGCTACATAATAATAACAAACACAACAACAACAACAATTATACTCAGTTCAGTGCGCTAGATATCTGTATGGGGAAGGGGGCAGGGCTACATAATAATAACATACACAACAACAACAATTATACACAGTTCAGTGCACTTGATATCTGTATAGGGGGGCCGGGCTACATAATAATAACATACACAACAACAACAATAATACTCCGTTCAGTGCACTAGATATCTATATGGGAGGGGGCCAGGGATACATAATAATAACATACACAACAACAACAACAACAACAACAATAATACTCCGTTCAGTGCACTAGATATCTGTATGGGGAAGGGAGCAGGGCTACATAATAATAACATACACAACAACAACAATAATACTCAGTTCAGTGCACTAGATATCTGTATGGGGAAGGGGGCAGGGCTACATAATAACATACACAACAACAACAACAATTACACTCAGTTCAGTGCACTAGATATCTGTATGAGGAAGGGGGCAGCACTACATAATAATAACATACACAACAACAACAACAATAATACTCAGTTCAGTGCACTAGATATATGTATGGGGAAGGGGGCAGGGCTACATAATAATAACATACACAACAACAACAACAATAATACTCCGTTCAGTGCACTAGATATCTGTATGGGGAAGGGGGCAGGGCTATATAATAATAACATACACAACAACAACAACAATAATACTCCGTTCAGTGCACTAGATATCTGTATGGGGAAGGGGTGTCCAGTAAGTGTCCAGAACTCCGCATGAGAGAGGGGAAGTTCACCCCTCTCCTTTATGCAGACGCCCACAGGCACCGCAGCACCGGGTTGGATTCTGATGCCGCTTTGTCCTAACCAATAGGTAATTGAACTGTGTTTGTACTTTCTCATTTTCTCCCTGGTGCACTACAGATGACAGTGAGTCTTGTGATTGTCCAAGTGCCAGAATACATTTACAGCCATCACAATTACTAGGTCCTTCTGCTACCAGTAGTGCACCAAGGAAATCAATATCTCACTTCCTTATTTTTACTATTATCTGCATCCGTTACTCCCATCAGTGCAGGAAAACCTTAATGTTATAAAAAATGCCAATATCACTAATCAGTAATACTTATACATTCCCCTTATAGGGTGCAGATAACATCACATCACTTGTTATATCACACAGCATTGGATTGGAGTAGACATTGTCTTTTGACAGCCAGCCCCACCTCCTCTATCATCTCTGATCTGGAACTGTGGAGGATTATGCTCGTGGATAATGTATATAAAGTGCAAAATTCCACTGGGGCTACACCTCCAGCAGACATACAGACTAATTGTGGATGGGGCCCAATACATATAAACATTCAGATAAAGCAAAACAGGACACTGAGGGCCAGATTTACTCATCTGTGGCTTTGACAAAGTGGAAATGTTGCCCATAGCAACCAATCAGATTCTATCTCCCACTTTCCCATTACATACTATAGAATGCCAGCTAGAATCTGATTAATTGCTATGGGCAACATCTCCACTTTTCCAAACCCATAGATTAGTAAATCTGGCCCTGTGTGTTCAATGTAATGTCCAAGAAAAGTCTTTTATATGACTATTATACTGCTATTTTATATGAATTAGAAGTATTCAACTATATTAGTAAAAATGGGCCCTGAGGAAAGATTTCTGTAACATCCTCCCGCTCTTCTACATGTAATCAATCAGATTGTAATCATGGACCAGATCCTCAGATCTCATCTTGGACCGGATTGAAATGTAAGAAATGTGGGCACTTTTAGGCACTCTGCGATCACTCTTCCATACATTACAATGCATGTGCTTCATGCTTCCTGTATGGATCTGACCTTTAGGAACCGGGTTTCCATGCTAATTCCTTCTCAATGGCAGGTGGGAGGAAACATCATGCGGAAAGCAAGGACAACCGGCGGGAAGAGGACATATTAAAATCTTACTGTAAGAACTGGCTCCTTATTTCATTTTACTTTACAGTAGGTATTACTGACTCCTAGGGCCTCATTCACTAAACACAATTTTACTAAAATCACGTGACTTTGAGCTTCAAAATCGCCAAGGCGATTTACTAAGCTAAAAATCACGTGATTTTAGTAATTTTTCAATCGCGGGTCCGAAAATCGCGGTCCCGACTTTTTTCTATTACAAACATACAATGTTTGTAATTCACTAACTGCGATTTCACCGAATCGCGGTGAAATCGCATTGAAATCAAAAGACATAAAATCGCATCTCTAGAGATGCGATTTTATGTTTTTGTGCCGATCGCGAGCATTAAAACACATGTCTGTATAACAGACATGTGTTTTAGTGCTGAAAAATCCTAAGTTCGGCATGTCTGCAACGTGCAGGCATGCTGTAGTCATTGAATTACAAGGATCATCAAAGGTGATCCTTGTAATTCTTTGTTTACAGCATGGATACACTTGTATCCATGCAGAACTGCGTGTCCAGTGTGTGTTAAAAAAAAATAAAAAAATAAAAAAATAAATTAACCCTTTAAAAAAATCTAATAAAGTGTTGCATATGTTAAAAAAAATATTAAACCTAGCTAACATTACCCCCTACGTGTATGCACTTACCTTAGGAGGTCATCTCTCCTAATCTAAGTGTATAAAAGAAAGTGGTACATGTGTATAATAATAATAAAAAAATTTAAAACTCACCATTAGCTGTCCGCATCTTGGGAATAGCATATAGTGTAGTATATGTGGGGTATATCAGGGGTCAGTAGATGGCACTGTATAAAGCACATATGGGGTATTAGTATGTCTGGGAATAGCATATAGTGTAGTATATGTGGGGTATATCAGGGGTCAGTAGATGGCACTGTATAAAGCACATATGGGGTATTAGTATGTCTGGGAATAGCATATAGTGTAGTATATGTGGGGTATATCAGGGGTCAGTAGATGGCACTGTATAAAGCACATATGGGGTATTAGTATGTCTGGGAATAGCATATAGTGTAGTATATGTGGGGTATATTAGGGGTCAGTAGATGGCACTGTATAAAGCACATATGGGGTATTAGTATGTCTGGGAATAGCATATACTGTAATATATGTTGGGTATATTAGGGTCTGGGAATGTCACACTACATACCGTACATAGGGCCTCATTCACTAAACGCGATTTGTTCGAAATCGCCTTAAATCGCGTGATATGTGGCCAAAAAATCACCAACACGAATTCACTAAAGCCTAAATCAAGCGATTTGACTTTGATTTTAAATCGCTTGTATTCATATCGCGGTCCCGATTTTTGGCAATGGTACGTATAGGAAATGCAGTATTCACTAAGGGCGATTTTAACAAATCGCCTCAAAATCAAAATCAAATCGCCAGATATCAATTCGCAACTCTGGAGCTGCGAATTTAATGAAAATCACCATTCAAATGTATAGACTCAATATGCTGCCTATATAAATGCCTTACTTATATAGGAAGCATATTGTTTCAATTTATTGCAATGGTGATTTTCATTAAATTCACACCTCAGGAGGTGTGAATTAAATTAAATAAGCATTTAAATTAATTGATTAAATATGCTGCCTATATAAGTAATGCACTTTAACTCATTCACCTGTCTTCATTTTGATAGAGGCTATGGAGGGGCTAGTATTTGTGTCTACAGGTATCATGCACAATGCTGTTGTGGCTGCTGCCCTAGTGGCAGTACCACAGAGGACAGTTGAGGAGGAGGATGTGGACAACCATGACCAGGGGGAGGTTATGGTCAGAAGGCGGATCATTAGGAATCCCCGTGTTTTCAATATTAGGATGGACCTGCAAACTCTTACAGATAGTGAGGTGGTTCAGCTCTTTCGCCTGAATAGAGATAACATCCTCGCACTGTATGAGCAGGTGAAGCAGGATTTGGAGCCTGTCACACATAGGAGCCATGCTTTGTGTGGGCTTAGTAAATTTATGGCTGTTCTCCATTTTTTGGCCACAGGGTCCTTTCAGACAGTCAGTGGTAGAGTGCTAGGGATCTCACAGACCAGTTTCTCCAGGCACTTAACTAGTGTGTTGGGTGCACTGAAGAAACTGGCTAGGACCTATATTTGCTTCCCCAGTCAGGACCCTCAATGGCGAGCTCATAAGCTGGCATTCTACAATCTATCAGGATTTCCCAATGTCCTGGGTGCTATAGATTGCACTCACATACCGCTGAGGCCACCTAAACGTTGTGCATATGTGTATGTCAATAGACATCATTCCCATTCAATGAATGTTCAGGTAGTCTGTGATGCTAACATGAAAATTGTGAGTGTGTTTGCTGGCTTCCCTGGGTCAAGCCATGACTCCTCTATCTTGAGGCAGTCATCCCTGTATACCAAGTTTGAAACTGGACAAATGCCAGAGGGATGGCTGCTTGGTGAGTATATTAAGTAATTTTTTTGTTTTTGATATCATTTTTTATTTATGTGTATATTTATCTTATTTATTTGTTTGTTTAAAAATAGGGGACTCGGGATATGGATGTCGGCCCTGGCTGATGACTCCAGTTTTGAACCCACAATCTCCTGGGCAACGCAATTATAATTCTGCACACATTGCTACTAGAGGAGTGATAGAACGCACCTTTGGTTTGTTAAAAACTAGGTTTAGGTGCCTGGATAAATCTGGTGGCGTGTTGTTGTATTCACCAGCTAAGGTGTCTGAAATTGTGCTTGCATAATGTCGTCTTAAACCAACAGTCCCCAGACATTATCGCAGTAGAGGACCCAGTGCAAGGAGCCCATCTAACATCAGGAGAAGTGTTTACAACTGTGAGTGGGAGGCAAACTAGGGACTCGTTAATTTCTGCGAGATTCACATGTAAGTAAGAAATAACACAATTGTTATACCAAAGAATTTTATTCAGCATTGTGAATGGAGACATTTTTTGGTATTTTTCTAGGACATTTTTTTTAAACAACAAACACAATATATGAAATATAATAACAAAAGTACATTTTTACAAAAATAAATTATTTTCTCCTAGAGAACTTCCTGATAGGAGTTTGAGGTCGTCCTAATCCACCCCTGGTTCTCGCACCACGCCTAACTGGTGTGCTACGGCCTGGAGTTGGTGGTGCTGATGTCAAACTGGTTTCGACAGAAGAGGACGAAATACTAGCAGACACAGGTGGGTGTTGAGCTATAGATTGTGCTGCATTTTGAGCACAAATATGTGCTAAATGTACATTTAATTCTCTTATAGCGTGTTCAACATCTTGCATAATGTGGGCCATGTGATTTAGAATAATATTCTGGCGCTCAATAGCGGCGCCCAGCCGATTAAAGCCCATTAAAGTAATGTTATGGTGATGTTGTACTGTACGCATTAGTCAGCGCATTGCTGACCGCTGAGTATCCATATAGACATTTTGCAAGTCATGGGCCTTATATATACTATCACACATTCTTTGCAAAATGGCTTCCTGAGGGTTTTCTTGTGCTGGCTGGTTTGCATAATCTTCCTGTACGTCATCAACATGTGGGGAATGCTGGACGTGCGGTGAAGGCTGGACCTGCGGTGAAGGTTCTACCTCTTCAAGATGGAGAATGACAATTTCCTCATCCTGATGTTCCACAACCTCATCGATGATGTCCATGACTTCTTCCTGCTCAGGTTGTACAGGACTTTCATCTGTAGGGAATAGAGATTTGTAGTCATATAAATTAATTTGTTCTTTTATATTTCAAAAGGTTACATTAACTACATGAAGCTACACTATAAATGAAGACACTCACCATGAACATCATCATCTGAGGCCGACATTTCAACAGCGATAGAAACCCGTCCATGCGGAGTAATGAACTGTATGAAAGCCAAGCCCTTACTGTACCAATCACATTCATTTGCCAACCTTCCTTGTGTATCTCCTACGTATGGGTGATTGACATGCCAACTGTGCAGGGGTTTGTGATCCGCAAAAAGCATCGGCTGCACTTCATTGCATAGATAATGGTATTGTGCATGCACAGCACCATTTCAAGCAGACTTCCATATGTAGTGTAAAGACTCTGCCGGAGGTATTAGGATAGAATCAGGGCCAGAATAACCTAGTAATTGCAATGGCTGTGGAGGCATTCTGGCACATGCTGGCACTGTATAATAGTAATAATGACTGTAGAGGCATTCTGGCACATGCTGGCACTTGTATAATAGTAATAATGGCTGTGGAGGCATTCTGGCACATGCTGGCACTGTATAATAGTAATAATGGCTGTAGAGGTATTCTGGCACATGCTGGCACTTGTATAATAGTAATTGTAATGGCTGTAGTGGCATTCTGGCACATACTGGCACTTGTATAATAGTAATTGTGATGGCTGTAGAGGCATTCTGGCACATGCTGGCACTTTTATAATAGTAATAATGGCTGTAGAGGCATTTTGGCACATGCTGGCACTGTATAATAGTAATAATGGCTGTAGAGGCATTCTGGCACATGCTAGCACTGTATAATAATAATAATGGCTGTAGAGGTATTCTGGCGAATGCTGGCACTGTATAATAGTAATAATGGCTGTAAAGGTATTGTGGCACATGCTGGCGCTGTATAGTAGTAATCCAGAACTACGTGTGCTGTACGTTTATTCGCAGAGTGTATTTTCGTGCACGTAAGTTCGATACACTCCCCTCGGCACACCCCTTGCACGGACGTATTTTGTCAAGATACGCTGCCCAAACCCTACCTTAACTTTTTCACACGTAACTGCGTACGTCCGCTAACGGATGTATAGACTACGTGAACGTACGCAGCTTAGCACGCCCATACTGTACACTTTAAATACCACCCCCCGCCTACTTCACGTAATTCAGACGTATTTTGGATGCACGTAAATTAGGCACACCCACACGTAAGTATTTACGTGACACATACGAGAATCACCCATACGTCCACAATTACACTTCGTGAATGTGCGTATTTTCTCTGGTCCGCATGCGCAGTGCGTTCTAAACTGCGAATTTACGTCTCCGCCATGCGTAAATTCACTCCGATGCGTAGTTCTGGATCAGGCCCAATGGCTGTAGAGGTATTCTTGCACATGCTGGCACTTGTATAATAGTAATAATGGCTGTAGAGGTATTCTTGCACATGCTGGCACTGTATAATAGTAATAATGGCTGTAGAGGTATTCTGGCACATGTTGGCACATGTATAATAGTAATTGCAGTGGCTGTAGAGGTATTGTGGCACATGCTGGCACTTGTATAATAGTAATATTGACTGTAGAGGCATAGTGGCCCATGCTGGCACATGTATAATAGTAATTGCAGTGGCTGTAGAGGTATTCTGGCACATGCTGGCACTGTATAATAGTAATAATGGATGTAGAGGTATTCTGGCGAATGCTGGCACTGTATAATAGAAATAATGGCTGTAGAGGTATTCTGGCATATGCTGGCACTTGTTTAATAGTAATAATGGCTGTAGAGGTTTTCTGGCACATGCTGACACTTGTATAATAGTAATTGTAATGGCTGTAGAGGCATTCTGGCACATGCTGGCACTTGTATAATAGTAATAATGGCTGTAGAGGCATTTTGGCACATGCCGGCACTGTCTAATAGTAATAAAGGCTGTAGAGGCATTCTGGCACAGCAC
>WWET01008743.1:0-18268 GCA_011038615.1 Limnodynastes dumerilii
CTACACCATCCTGACCACTACACCATCCTGACCTCTACACCATCCTGAACATTCTACATCCCCAATGCCTCCACTTAGCAGACGCTGTGTAATGCTGTCTCCTTATGCCCCCTCCTCTTTATGTGTCTGGTATGTCCGGTCTTCCCTCTTTCTCCACTGTGATTATATAAATATAATGACATCCGTGACTCCATTATTGTGCATGAATCATTTGTCATTAATAGTGTTACTAGGGACTGGGGGTCTTGATGATGTCATTTTCATCATCAAGCTCCGCCTCCAGTAACACTCTGAATAGTAGTATTGAGGGCCAGAGAGTGGGATTTAGGGGGGGCGGGGTTTGCATAGATAACGTCTTTAAGTCCTGCCCTCACGCCGGCATCTGATTCCTCCCTGCGAGATCTCCTAGAGGGAAGTAATAGAAGGTCGGCAACCCTGTAATAAATATATGCTGAAAATACTATAAAAATATTTAAGAATCTCTTCCACATCGCTATTTCTACCAGAGAAAGCATTTTATTGTTATTTCCTTGTCCCTTTGCACCTGCTCATATCATACCCTCCAACATTTATTAATGGAAAATCAGTACACCTGGTAGACGTGGGTTTAATCTGCTCTCATTTGCATGTATGATAAGGTGAAAAATCTCATTTTACACCTTATTATGTGAGCTAAGAACTCACAGGAGAGGGTCCTGTCACTATAGTATCACAATAGAGGGTCCTGTCACTATAGTATCACAGGAGAGGGTCCTGTCACTATAGTATCACAGGAGAGGGTCCTGTCACTATAGTATCACAGGAGAGGGTCCTGTCACTATAGTATCACAGGAGAGGGGCCCGTCACTATAGAATCACAGGAGAGGGTCCTGTCACTATAGAATCACAGGAGAGGGTCCTGTCACTATAGAATCACAGGAGAGGGTCCTGTCACTATAGAATCACAGGAGAGGGTCCTGTCACTATAGAATCACAGGAGAGGGTCCTGTCACTATAGAATCACAGGAGAGGGTCCTGTCACTATAGAATCACAGGAGAGGGTCCTGTCACTATAGAATCACAGGAGAGGGTCCTGTCACTATAGAATCACAGGAGAGGGTCCTGTCACTATAGAATCACAGGAGAGGGTCCTGTCACTATAGAATCACAGGAGAGGGTCCTGTCACTATAGAATCACAGGAGAGGGTCCTGTCACTATAGAATCACAGGAGAGGGTCCTGTCACTATAGAATCACAGGAGAGGGTCCTGTCACTATAGAATCACAGGAGAGGGTCCTGTCACTATAGAATCACAGGAGAGGGTCCTGTCACTATAGAATCACAGGAGAGGGTCCTGTCACTATAGAATCACAGGAGAGGGTCCTGTCACTATAGAATCACAGGAGAGGGTCCTGTCACTATAGAATCACAGGAGAGGGTCCTGTCACTATAGAATCACAGGAGAGGGTCCTGTCACTATAGAATCACAGGAGAGGGTCCTGTCACTATAGAATCACAGGAGAGGGTCCTGTCACTATAGAATCACAGGAGAGGGTCCTGTCACTATAGAATCACAGGAGAGGGTCCTGTCACTATAGAATCACAGGAGAGGGTCCTGTCACTATAGAATCACAGGAGAGGGTCCTGTCACTATAGAATCACAGGAGAGGGTCCTGTCACTATAGAATCACAGGAGAGGGTCCTGTCACTATAGAATCACAGGAGAGGGTCCTGTCACTATAGAATCACAGGAGAGGGTCCTGTCACTATAGAATCACAGGAGAGGGTCCTGTCACTATAGAATCACAGGAGAGGGTCCTGTCACTATAGTGTCACAGGAGAGGGTCCTGTCACTAGGAGAGGATCCTGTCACTATAGTATCACAGGAGAGGGTCTGTCACTATAGTGTCACAGGAGAGGGTCCTCTCACTATAGTGTCACAGGAGAGGATCCTGTCACTATAGTGTCACAGGAGAGGGTCCTCTCACTATAGTGTCACAGGACAGGAGCCTGTCACTATAGTATCACAGGAGAGGGTCCTGTCACTGTAGCAGAGCTGTAGGAGTCTGTCCCCGTATCACTGTTATAGTGATCAGATGCTGCAGGACTGGAAGGTGAGTATAGGGGGGAGGTAACTGCTGGGTCAGAATCCGGTACAGGATCCCTTTTAGCCGGTACAGACCATTAAGAAATGGTACTGCATCTGCTAAACAGGTACAGTTGAAGGGTGCCATATGTAAAACTTCACAAACTTAGTGAACTCTGTTCACCTCAATAGTCAGGGAGTTCCAGGAGATAAACTAGTGATGAGAAATAAAGCTAAAATCTCTGGCTTTCTAAAGCAGTGACAGGAGGTAATTCTATACTCTGCCGGGACAGGCACCAGGCTACGAAATGTAGCTCTGCATAATTATCTGGATGCATCCCCAGGGGAGTGTAGGCTGCCAATTAATTAACACTGTATTAAAATGCAGCGCTCTCTAATAATAGAAGTGAGCATAGTGAGCGTGTTGTGGCACTCTATAACTCTGCCCGCCGGCGTCTGTCCGAGAGGGTAAAACAGGGGTCAAACGTGTCATGCATAGCTCTGAAGGGCATGGCATGGTGAGTCCTGGCTGCCAACTTGTGCAAATGAATATTAAGCAGACTGTGATAGCACTATCAAGGTGCTGCACCAAAGAGGTGTGTCCTGTACCACCAAAGGGGTGTGTCCTGTTCATCCAAAGAGGTGTGTCCTGTGCATAGCTCCACCCATGGGTGTGTCTAATGCTGCCAGGAAAACTATTTCTCAATAAAAATGGCACATTGTCAGTGGATAAATACTTTCAGTGTTATTGTGGAGACTGTGAAAAGGATCCACTGACTTCTTCATCCTTCTAGAAGAGATAAAAGTAGGTGACACTGCAGCTGATTAACAAGAGACTAAAGTATATTTTTCATTTCTGTCTCCAGTACTGAAGCCATGTTGTTTGAGATAACTGCCATCCTTTGATTACATCTTGGCCTCCATGAAAATGGCCACCACCAAAGGCCTCAATACAGGGAAATAGGACACAATTTCTAAATTCTCATTCCCTCTTACATGACCCATTCCATTAGGTATAAAATACTCTGCTCCTTAGTTTCCAACTGTCAGTTACTATGGTAACTACCTTTGTTGAGGAGACAAATAGTATTTTAAATATCACTTAAATCATTTAAACCAGGTGAGTGAGAGTTGGAAGCTGAGGAGTGGAGTACAGACCCTCCAACATGACCCATTCCATTAGGTACAATTTAATCCGCTCTTGAGCTTCCAATTGTCGCTCACCTGGTTTAAATGAATTTACTGATATTTAAAAAACGATTTGTCTCTTCAACAATGGTGGTTACCATAGTAACTGACAGTTGGAAGCTCGGGAGCAGAGTATTTTGTACCTAATGGAATGGGTCATGTTGGAGGGTATGGGAGTATATTGTACCTAATCTATCATCATGCCACAATGACTTCTGCAACTGAATCAGCATCAGGGAGTTCACCCGCTCTTCGGGGAGTCAGGAAGATCATCCAGCCAGACCCTTCCCTCTGATATATAGGGGAAGCATTCATTCAATAATTATGCACCGGATTCAGACTGCACTGAAAGCGCAGTCTGCAAAGGTCCATTTTATTTAAGTCTGAATCCAGTTCTCTATCCCTCTGGAATATGTGTTATATTTGTAGACATCAGGAAAGGGGCGGAGCTTAGAGTCGCTGGGCCCAATAATCAGCTTTGTGGGGTTCAGAAAAGGTGTTTCGGCCTCTGAATGGAGCCAGTCCTTCACCCTGCTGCCCTTCTCACTTCACCCCCTGTACAGGGAATGGTCACAACCCTTACAGAGAACGCTTTAAAAACAGTTTTTTGTTTTTATTTTGACGCTTTGTTTTCTGTTAATCGTGAGATGTGACCAGGACGCTCTTTGTATTGGGTGGCAAAAGGCTGATCACTGATCACTTATTCTCTCTGTATTGGGTGACAGTCACTAGGATGCTCTCTGTATTGGGTGACAGTCACTAGGATGCTCACTAGGATGCTCTCTGTATTGGGTGACAGTCACTAGGATGCTCTCTGTATTAGGTGACGGTCACTAGGATGCTCTCTGTATTAAGTAGTCATCCCCAGAATGTACTCTGTATTGGGAAGTGGTCATTAGGATACTATCTGCATTTTTATTGGTCACTATAATTCTCTATATTAGGTGGCAGTCACTAGGATGCTCTCTGTATTGGGTGGTGGTCACTAGGATGCTCTCTGTATTGGGTGGTGGTCACTAGGATGCTCTGTATTGGGCGGTGGTCACTAAGATGCTCTCTGTATAGGGTGGTGGTCACTAGGATGCTCTCTGTATTGGGTGGTGGTCACTAGGATGCTCTCTGTATTGGGTGGAGGTCACTACGATGCTCTCTGTATAGGGTGGTGGTCACTAGGATGCTCTCTGTATAGGGTGGTGGTCACTAGGATGCTCTCTGTATAGGGTGGTCACTAGGATGCTCTCTGTATAGGGTGGCAGTCACTAGGAAGGTTTCATTATTTAGTGTGGATCATTAGGTTACTCCCTGTATTAGGTGGTGGCCATTAGGATAATATAACATGGACAGTGGGTATTGGACAATGAGCAGGGTACAGGGATTTTTAAGCAAGAGTTTTATTTACTTCTTTATTTACTAAGTCTTTCCCATAATCCTATGCTGCAACGCTACACCCGGCCACAATAGTGACCCGATAGCAGGAAGAAGAATGGGATTTGTTTGTGACATCGTTTGATTGCATTTTTTTGGAAAAGTTAAAAGATACAATAAAACAATGACTTGTACTGTGCAATGATCAGACACGATCACCGCAGATCACACACTTACACCATATCGTTACACGTTACATCGTGTGCACCCTGCCTTAGGCAGATCGAGGACCTCCCGTGGTACATGCAGTAGTGCACAGGGAATCATAGCCGTGACTTGGGCAGAAAATAAGATTTTATTGTGCAGAATGATGTTGAGCAGGATAGAGATGTCACTTTTACAGGGAAGATGCATTTTCCCTGTCTCTCTACCCTTATAATGAATCCTGCCCCTGTCTCTATACCCTTATAATGAATCCTATCTCTACACCCCTATAATGAATCCTGCACCTGTCTCTACACCCCTGTAATGAATCCTGCCCCTGTCTCTATACCCTTATAATGAATCCTGCTCCTGTCTCTATACCCTTATAATGAATCCTGCTCCTGTCTCTACACCCCTATAATGAATCATGCTCCTGTCTCTATACTCCTATAATGAATCCTGCTCCTGTCTCTGTACCCCTATAATGAAGCCTGCTTCTGTCTCTACACCCATATAATGAATCCTGCTCCAGTCTCTATACCCCTATAATGAATCCTGCTCCTGTCTCTACACCCCTATAATGAATCCTGCTCCTGTCTCTACACCCCTATAATGAATCCTGCTCCTGTCTCTATACCCCTATAATAAAGCCTGCTCCTGTCTCTACACCCCTATAATGAATCCTGCTCCTGTCTCTATACCCCTATAATGAATCCTGGCCCTGTCTCTATACCCCAATAATGAATCCTGTCCCTGTCTATACACCCCTATAATGAATCCTGCTCCTGTCTATACACCCCTATAATGAATCCTGCTCCTGTCTCTATACCCCTATAATGAATCCTGCTCCTCTTCCATTGACACCTCGGCAGGAAAGTCCATTTCTTTGTGCACTTTGACCAGAGTCATAGGAAGTGACACATGGTGGAACAGCCCTGACGTCCCCTCACTCTCACCATTATTAAGGCCGTAATGAGGCAGAACCCGGCCATGTTCCAGCAAGAAACTAAATAAATAAACAGCCCGGGCTTTCATGTGACATTTTTACCGTGTCCGGTCTGAATGACCTGTGACATCTTCAATGGGAAACAGGCGTAGGACAATATTTGGCATTAGGGCACCTTGTACATCACACTAATCAGGATCAGTAGAGAAATAGGGAATGCGTTAGCTCAGGCAGATTGGGTAACTTAGAGTGGCCCTGGAAATAAAGGATCAGGGGTCACATGCGGACATATAGACAGGGACAATATAAAAGTAGATGGGGTTATCACCATTATAGCTCGCTGATGCAGTTGCCATAGATGGAACGACGCTGCTGACACCATGTGGCGCCTTATAAATAAACTTTATTATTAATAATAATAATAATAATAATAATAATAAAAGAACCTTAAGGAAGGCGGGGCAAATATATAACCAATTATGTACAAGAAAAGTGTTATGTCACCAATAACATTCGTCTACATTCCACTGACCCCTAACCCCTGCTATGATCCTGGTATATTTTGTTTGTTACTCATGGCGACTTTCTTGGAGGACTGTATTCAGAGATCCATCCGGCGATCGAGCCGCAAATATACGCACGGACGGAGCAAGTTACACCCACCAAAACCCCAGTCACTCCCCTTGCTAAATCCATGCCCACGGAGACATCCGCCTCCATAGACCAGCTGTAACTTTCCGTGGCCATTTCCGTGCGTATGTGTCCGTGCGTATCTCTGTAATCGCCCCCACTTCCCTTCAGTTATATGCCTCCCTCCCCCATTTCTATGTAAATTCCTCCGTGCGTTTTTTCTGTCGCCGTTCCGTGCGGAATTTCCCACGTCTGATTCACAAGTCCGTCTGTTAGGCACTTCCACACGTGTAGTCTACATTAACTGTGTATAAAAGGTTTAAACGTACCTAAAAATACGCACGGAAGTCGGAGAAAATACGGTTCTCTGAAAACGGCCCGGAATGTCCATGTGACTCCCAGAATTCAGGGTTTGGCCCCAGGAATCCCTGGGACAACAGGCAAATCTCCCGCATTTGGGTGCGATTGCTAAATTTTATTCAAAGTCCAGCCCTTTGTCATTAGTATTCTGGATGCTTCAGGCGGTGGTCACTAGGATGCTCTGTGTTTCAGGTGGTGGTCACTACGCAACTGTATGTATTGGGTGGTGGTTACTAGGATGCTGTATGTATTAGGGGGGTGGAAACTAGGATGCTGTATGTATTGGGTGGTGGTGGTTACTAGGATGCTGTATGCATTGGGGGGGTGGACACTAGGATGCTGTAAGTATTGGGGGGTGGACACTAGGATGCCGTATACATTGGGGGGGTCACTAGGATGCTGTATGTATTGGGTGTTGGTCAATAGGATGCTGTATGTATTGGTTAGTGGTCACTAGGATGCTATATGTATTGGGTAGTGGTCACTAGGATGCTGTGTATATTGGATGATAGTCACTAGGATGCTGTGTGTATTGGGTGGTAGTCACTAGGATGCTGTGTATATTGGATGATAGTCACTAGGATGCTGTATGTATTGGGTGGTGGTCACTAGGATGCTGTGTGTATTGGGTGGTGGTCAATAGGATGCTGTATGTATTGGTTAGTGGTCACTATAATGCTGTATGTATTAGTTGCTTGTCACTAGGATGCAGTATGTTTTGTGGTGGTCAAATGGGAATGACTACCTGCATTGCATAGAGATCACTATAAATCTCTTTATTGGATTGTGAATTATTAGTCAGTAGATGTTGTCTTTGCTTGTGACTCTTTTACATAACACACATAACCCTGCCCCCATATCGTGTATTTTGCACTGCTTTTATTATATATTTCTTTTTTCTGTACTAATCCAGTTCACAGATTTTTTTGACTTTGCCAATAGTGATGTTCACATGAGGCCTCTTGCAGATGTTTTTCCAGGGCCACTTTAATTTCACATTCCACCCCTGACTATGCCTTATGTCTGAGAACTCCCAAATGTCCCTATATTGGACTGTCCTAATGGGCGGGCCATAAAAGGGGAAGGGGCTTGCATGAAAGTGGGTGGAGATTTATCAAATTTGTCCATTTGTAAGCAGAGTTTGGGCTTAAACGGGTGGGGCTTGTATGTAAGTGGGCGGAGATTTGACCAAATTTGTCCATTTGTAGGCAGAGTTTGTGTTTAAATGGGTGGGGCTTGTATGAAAGTGGGCGGATATTTGCCCAAATTTTTCCATTTGTAGGCAGAGTTTGGGTTTAAATGGGTGGGGCTTGGGCATACCTGAGCTTTTTTTGTCCCCCTTTTGTGACTCTAAATGTTGGCAGCAGGGTCACCATTGGGGGGGGGGAATGTCAGGATTAGAGAGATGGGGGGATCACATCAGCTCTCCAGCTGCAGGTTGTACATCGGCCCACTGCGAATGGTTCCTGCAGGTTCGTGACACTCCACCTATCATAGCGCACTTTCTTGTCTCGATTCCAACACCCGCAGCATACTATAAGCTCTAAACTGCATGAGAAAATTAAACCTGACTGAAGAATTTGTGCTTTTGCACACCTGGCATTACTTAAAGGGGCCGGAATTGTTTTGTTTTTCATTTTGGCTTTGATCTGGCTCTGGACACCCCCTTTGCATGTCATTTTACCCTGCCTTAAATTACAATTAAATGCCATGTAAATCAATCCCACCAGCCAGCCCCTGACTGAACAGCATTAAAGGTATAAACACTCAGATGCCGGGTGTATAGGGAGAGGAATTATCAAAGAGAAGGAGTAATGTCACTCTATAGGTCATCGGTGCAGTGTCACCTGGAATACTGGGGTCAGTTCTGGGGCCATATCTCCAGAAGGACATAAATGCATTAGAGACTGTGCAAAAAGAGCATCTAAAAATGGTGCATGTCCTGTGTCACACACCATACAGAGACAGACTAGAGGAAGTAACATGTATAGCTTGGAGCAGAGAAGAGCAACTAAAATGGTGCATGGCCTGTGTCACACACCATACAGAGACAGACTAAAGGAAGTAACATGTATAGCTTGGAGCAGAGAAGAGCAACTAAAATGGTGCATGCAATATAGACTGTGGGAGTCTTATAAGGAGAGCATTGCAAGCAATGGAGGAGATGTTTAATGCATGGATGGGAGTTCTTGCAGGGTCTTGTGTGAGATATCTGTGTATTCTGGAAATGTTTTTAGATGTCTGTAGCAGGATTTAGTAAATAATTGTATGTGGGGAACAAAGGACAGTTCACACTGAAGTTATTCCCTGAGCTGTAGAGTTGCAGGCAGCATTTGGTGCTGTTGCGGTGCACGCAGGGTTAATCGGCCTCCATTGTGTGCAGTACAGTCAGAGTACAGTGCAGGGCTCCTCCCTCCTGGCTGTTCCGCTCTCCGCTCTCCCCCCCTCCTCCTCCCGTGGCAGTGATGAGTCTGCTTTTTGGCCTGTGGCGGTTTGTTGTGTAATAGATACTGTAAGCGGTTTAGCATTATCTAATCTTATGTAACATTTCTCAGACTCGCATCAGGGATAGACAGCCTGCATGCGCTGTCACAGCTTCCCCGTGCTGGCGGACAGTAACAGCACTTTTGCAGGAACCGTTGTGACAAATGAATGCTGAAAAGTCCTGCAAATGTTCTTAGAAAGTTTTATTCTTTGATTACATTAATGTCAGTCATAGGATTGCACAGATATTGCACTCGGACAGATCGTGTTGCAATGCTGCAATGCAGACCCTCCAACTGTACCTATTTCATACCCTCCAACTGTACCGATTTAGCAGATACAGTATCGTTTTTTTAATAGTCTGTACCGGCTAAAAGGGCTCCTGTACCGGATTCTGACCCAGCAGTTCCCTCCTCCCTATACTCACCCTCCAGTCCTGCAGCATCTGATCACTATAGCAGAGCTGCAGGGACAGACTCCAACAGCTCTAATACAGTGACAGAAACCTCTCCTGTGACACTATAGTGACAGGACCCTCTCCAGTGATACTATAGTGACAAGACCCTCTCCTGTGACACTATAGTGACAGACCCTCTCCTGTGACACTATAGTGACGGGACCCTCTCCTGTGACACTATAGTGACAGACCCTCTCCTGTGACACTATAGTGACAGACCCTCTCCTGTGACACTATAGTGACAGACCCTCTCCTGTGACACTATAGTGACAGACCCTCTCCTGTGACACTATAGTGACAGACCCTCTCCTGTGACACTATAGTGACAGACCCTCTCCTGTGACACTATAGTGACAGACCCTCTCCTGTGACACTATAGTGACAGACCCTCTCCTGTGACACTATAGTGACAGACCCTCTCCTGTGACACTATAGTGACAGACCCTCTCCTGTGACACTATAGTGACAGACCCTCTCCTGTGACACTATAGTGACAGACCCTCTCCTGTGACACTATAG
This sequence comes from Limnodynastes dumerilii, assembly GCA_011038615.1. NCBI lineage: Eukaryota > Metazoa > Chordata > Amphibia > Anura > Limnodynastidae > Limnodynastes > Limnodynastes dumerilii. The sequence goes on from WWET01008743.1 coordinate 10,219, forward strand.
TGACAGACCCTCTCCTGTGACACTATAGTGACAGACCCTCTCCTGTGACACTATAGTGACAGACCCTCTCCTGTGACACTATAGTGACAGACCCTCTCCTGTGACACTATAGTGACAGACCCTCTCCTGTGACACTATAGTGACAGACCCTCTCCTGTGACACTATAGTGACAGACCCTCTCCTGTGACACTATAGTGACAGACCCTCTCCTGTGACACTATAGTGACAGACCCTCTCCTGTGACACTATAGTGACAGACCCTCTCCTGTGACACTATAGTGACAGACCCTCTCCTGTGACACTATAGTGACAGACCCTCTCCTGTGACACTATAGTGACAGACCCTCTCCTGTGACACTATAGTGACAGGACCCTCTCATGTGACACTATAGTGACAGACCCTCTCCTGTGACACTATAGTGACAGACCCTCTCCTGTGACACTATAGTAACAGGCTCTGAAGTAGGCCATGGAAGGTCACCGTCTGGATTTAGACATAACGCGGGGTTGGTGCAAATGTATTGATGTAAACGATGTGGGATATAGATTGGCACCAGGTAGATTATTTTCGTACAGAAATGGTACGTAGATAAGCTACGACACTTGCGTAGTAGCTCAATTCTTAAAACAACGTACGTAAGACGAAAACTACGTCACTGTGACTCCGGACCTGGTAACAGAAGTTTATTTTCCATTAAAATGTTATTTCTTTTTTCTGTTTGACTTTCTTTAATGTCTTCTCAGTAACGCCGTTCATCTCACGGAAGCGCGTTTGGCGAGGCTGCTCTCTGTTTGAAGTGTTCCAATGTGCGTTCACCTCCCGTCTGTCTGTTTACATTCCCGCGCTCGCACTTAGAGACGTCCTCTAATAGCCGAAACATCTCGGAAGCAAATTGTTTTTGCCGTGTGGCTCACACAGGTCACTGTTAACTGAGGGAACTCGGGGAGAAAGGTTGACTTTTATTCTCCGTGTCAGAAAAAGTTATGATAATATTTAAATATTGCGTCTATCCGGATCTCGCCAGCCTGTGGGATCTAACCGGCGACAGAGCCTGGTAACGAAAGGACGGCATGTGGCGCTGTGTTTGGAGCTCTGGGGCCAGATTTACTAAGCTGTGGGAAAGGAAAAGTGGAGATGTTGCCCATAGCAACCAATCAGATTCTAGCTGACATTCTCTAGTATGTCATAGGAAAGGGAGAGCTAGAATCTGATTGGTTGCTATGGGCAACATCTCCATTTTTCATTTCCCGTAGCTTAGTAAATCTGGCCACTGGACATAGAGGTTGGATTCCGACCGGGGTCCTGTTTGTGTTTGTCAAGGCCGCCTTCAAAATTTGTGGGGCCCAGGACACACCAGTGGGGCCCCGCCTCCTATGTGATGTCACATGGGAACGGCCCTGCAGACCTGCGTTATCATCTGGCTCGGGTGTTTTTTATATTATGTTTGTGGAGGTTTTTAATGTTTAAATGTTTAATTCTTATGTTTTTTGGATTGTTGTGTCTGTATATTGTTTCTGTGTCACATCATCTCTACATACAGGAAGAATAAAAAGAAACTTTTCATGTTTTTATTAAAAATGACCAATATTTTTGCTATTATCTTGTGACTGACAATCAGACAGAGGCGTCACATGAATCAGACTCTCCAGTTACAGTCAGGATTACACCGGTCTGCCCTGATCAGGCGCATATTTGGCCACGTAGCTTCAATGTGCTTAGCAGTTTGTGCGTCTAGATTGCACGCAGTCCGTCCCACTTTAGCGAGCCGCACAATGCAGTCTTATTTACTTCTCTGTTTTCTTACTTACCTCTGTTTCTAAAGGTTAAGATGGTCACGTTGACTTAACTATCAGAGCAGTACAGTGGCTCAGTGAGTAGCATTGTGTGTCACAGCGCTGAGGTCATGACTTTAATTCCCAGTCTAGGCCTTATCTGTGTGGAGTTTTTACATTCTCCCTGTGTCTGCGTGGGTTTCCTCTGGGTGCTCCGGTTTCCTCCCACACTCAAAAAACATGCTGGTAGGTTAATTGGCTGCTGAATAAATGAACTCTAATGTGCGTGAATGGCTGTATGTGTTAGGGACCTTAGTATGTAGCTCCTTTAGAGACTGATTCTCTGTAAAGCGCTGGGAACAATTTGTGACGCTATATAAAGAAGCATTAACAATAAGTTGGATTATGTAATACGCCTTTATGTATAAAAGGGGGCAATACAGAGGAATATAATACCTGTCGTGCTGTATGTACACATGAAAGTGAGATGACAATCATTAGTATTACGATGATAAAAGAGAGATTTAACAGAACCACAATCTGCACGCCACGTATAAAACCTGTATATAACAAGTCTAGCATGGAACAAGACGTTTGCCCCAGGGGAGCACCCCCATATGTTACGGTCTCTGGATAAATACAGGTAAGGGTCTTATTTCATAAGAACATGGTTGCCGACTCTCCCGGAATATCCGGGAGACTCACGCTGCAAGTCCTGAGCAGCTATGAATATCTATTGTAATCCCTAAAGTTACTAGGGATGAAGGGGACTTGATAATGTCATCAAGCCACACCCACCCCTGGAACACTAGAGATTATAGGAGTGATGGACAGGGTGGGGCTTAATGACACAATTTGCATAACTTGCGCCTTTCAGCCCCCCAGAGATCTATGGGGTCGGTAACCCTGAATAAGAAATGCATGTGACTTCTTGGAAATAACCAATTGACAAGAACGGAAAAATGTTTTATTCATATCATTTTTTTAAAACTTTTTTTCAGAAATAAAGTTTATTATTTATTTATTTTACTCTCTTTTTCACATATCAGAAAGTTCAGTTCCAGACTTGTAGTTCTTGGACCAACGTTTGACAATAACAGGAAAAACAGGTGGAAAGTTACTCCTGGGCAAAACCATGTGCAATTGTAGGGGGAGGCAAATTCCATGTGTCGCTAATAGCATTAGAGTTAGCAGTGATGTTTTACTCTAAATACCAGTGTAAAAATAAAGCTGGTGAGCATGTGTGTGCAATTAAAAAAAGCAAAGAATAACCTTTAATTGCCGCCCTCTGTAATTCAACATGGTTTTGCCCAGGTGTAACTTTCCACCTGTTTTCCTCTTATTTTCAAACTTATGTCTATGCTGTTGGGGTATGCTGGGAGTTGTAGATTTACTAAACGGCGGAAAAGTAAAAGGTGGAGCTGTTGTGCCTAGCAACCAGTCAGATTCTACTCTACCTATCACATTTTTTTTCTATGACATACTAGAGATTCTCAGCTTAAATCTGATTGGTTGCTATGGGCAACATCTCCCCTTTTTTCCACAGTTTGGTAAATCGAGCCCCTGGGATGTTCTAGGTATCGTCTGTCTGTCTTCTCTGATGAGTTTATTTTCCAGTCTCTGAGAATAAATCGAGTGTCTGAATTTCCCCGTTGTTGCAGGAATCCTCAGTAGCGTTGAAGGGATCTTTTCAAAGCCGCCTCATCTCCATTAGAGGCGTTTGATCTATAATGCAGCGATGTTTATGGAGTCTCTGCGGACACAGTCGCTCCTCTGTAGCTGCATGTGGGTCTGATAAAAGCTTCTCACAATCTGCATCAGCTCCCGTTGTGCGCCCACCTCTGTCCTCTGATTGGGGACTGAGAATACGCCCCTCCTGAAGAGAGAGAGAGTGTCCGTTCTCACATTCCTCTCCTATGTACAACAACATCGAGAAACATGAGACCCGGCGGGGGAATTTTATCCAAGCCGATTGAATGTCTGTTCTTAACGTTCACATTAAATATAGGTTTTTCCGTGGCTCCTGTGCGTAACGTTAAATGTCACGGCTTGTTTCGACTTGGCGCTGCCTGGGAAATGAGCAGATAACAGGACAAGACTTGACAATCGCAGTCTATTTATATAAATATCAGGGAGAGTTATGGCTGTAGACGAACACAACATGCAGAAGTTTGTTCATTGCCTATGTAGCGTAACCCTCGTCTTTTGTGTTAAGGTTGTGTTTATATTATTCCAGGGATAATAAAGTTAATATAGGATACAGGAGGGGGGAGAAGTGTTACAGAGGAAGGAGAGAGGCAGGGGGGCATATATTTACACAAGAGACGCAAAAGTGCGCTTTGTGTTTCGTGCGTCCTGGATCCTCAGCATACAGACTTGCATACTGTTACACGCCGCTTTTCTTTGACACTGTGTCAGGATTTTACCATCCTCTCACGAGACGAGACGTGTGCGTCAATCTTTTGCATACTAGGGCCACCTTCTTGCCTGCAGGGTGTCCCAGTTGTCTCCCTAGCAGCTAGGACATGGACCAAATAGGAAAGGGGGCGTCGCTATCATCCCGCACTGTGTCCCAGCGGACAACCGGTCCAATGGCCAGTCGGAGCAGGGGGTGTGTCAATTGCTATCTCCATATAAAGCGGGCAGTTATAGCGTCTGCTGCCCGTGCTTCTCTCTCTCTCTTTGCCTTTGCATTGATTACTGAGGGCCCTGTTTCCTGTCATTACCTTGTGTCTTATTTGTGTTCCTTGCCCTCGCTCCTTGCCTCCGCTGTTGTGAGGCTGTGTGAGGGTGAGTCCCTGTTTGTGCCACTGTCTGTCTGTTGGAGGGTGTACTTGTCCCTGGGGGGTTTCCTCTCGCTGTACATCTGTGTGTTCTTACCCGCATTCATAGGACTTGTCCATTGGGGGCTGCGACCTGCCAGTGATCTGCAGCCAAGCCTGTCCCCACCATCATTGACTGCAATGAACACCAGTCCCTGGTTAGACTCTGCACCTTGGTTCTCCTAACACATACATTGGACCGGATCCTGAATTTCAAAATGTGGCAGTTTTCTGGCCTTTGGATGTGGAGTCTTTCTAACAGTGTGTACCCATGGTGGGAGGGAGTACATATTAAAATGGGGATACTTAATTTCAGCTGCACCATTGCCTAGTGAAAGGTCAGGGATAGCCTGCAGGAAGGGGATGGTTAGGGATACGGTTAGGGATAAGGGGCCATGTTCACAGATCCGTTAGTTAAAGGTACGCAATTATACGCACGCACATTGCAAGGCAACATCCATGACTTGCCCCTCACACGGACGGGTTTTCGGTGACTTATGCCTCCATAGGACAACCTTCCCCTCACCCACTTTCACGTAACTTTGTCCGTACGGATTTCAACCCCGCTCCTCCGCACGTATGTCCCCAAGTGCGATTCACACGTACGTGCTTAATGGACTTCTGTACGGAAATTCACCGTAAATAAAGTTACTACGCATGCGCAGTTACTCTGATCCTAAAAATACGCACTGAACTCCGCACAAAAACGTATCTATGAATACGGCCCAAGATAACTTACCTGTCGCCATTGCAGTCTTCGGAAACCATGCCACCGCGGGAGCCATGTTTTCTAAGGGCAGACTGCAAAACACTGGAGGCAATCAGCGCTTCATTGCCGCAAAGTGATCTATCGAAAAACAGATCACGCAAAGTGACGAATCATACACATTAAAATGGTGCAGTAAGGGCCCTTGCGTACGATACACAACAGCACCGTTTTCCGTGGGGCCAGTGCGTAAATTATAAGACACGGTCATGGGTTAGAGAACCAGTCCTGTCTCTCTATCTGTATCGTATCGTCATGGTGGGGCGGGATGGGGTGTAAGTGGACGCTAGTCAGAGAGGGGGCATATGCAAATTGGGCCATTCCAAGTCTGATCACGTTAAGCCACTCCCCTCACTGCCACGGAAGGCCGGATTTAGCAGATCCCATAAGACCCATGTACATCATGGCGTATTGCGCATAGGGGCTTTTTTCGATTTCCATTCCGGCTCCCACCCACCATGTGTATCTCATATGCATGGTAAAAGGTCCCGCCCACTGCGCCAGGACAGAATTCCAAGCTGATAGGAGGCTTAAGCACATAGCGCATGTAATCCCGCTTTCACATGGCGGCCCTGGCAATATCCCGGGTCTGTGACTCGGCTCACAAGCTGACACTCTATAGGCAGTTTTTCCTGTACAATAAGCGTGTTGGGACTATCATATATACATCTAGCATCTGTGTTGCTGGATGAAGGGTTTGCAGCTGTGTCTCATGTCACTTTCCCTGAATCTCCTCATCGATGTAGAATGTTATTATTTCCAGGGACAATTCAGTTATTTCCTCCTTCCAGGTACCGGGAAAAGAATCCTTAACCCTGTTATGTAAGAACACTTACCCTCATTAACAGTGTGAGGCAGCTGTCAGGGGCGGGAGGAAATGAGTCTTACAGAACAGCCGCCGCAGATGCCGCCAGGTCCGAGTGCCGCCGCTTCTTCGTCTGAGGATTCCAGTGTATTTCTCATACAGACAGCATAACGGGTGACTATTATAAGTGATTAATATACACTGTAGAGATCATAGGAACCAATCCAGAGGTGAGCGTACATCTCTCTACTGCACATGCTCAGAACATAAGAACGCGCAGCCCCTGAGGGAACACTTGTGTTCTGAGGGGCGCGGTGAATGTACAGCGAGGGCGGGGCCCAAGCACCTGTATCCCTCAATCCAGAGCTGATCACAGACGTAACAAAGAGCTGTTTACATCAATGCATTGGCGCCAGGTCATGTCTACGTCCAGGGGGTGACCTTCCTTGACCTGTGTCAGACCCTTGCCTTGGGATGTGACAGTTCAAAACGCATTACAAAGGGTCAAAATGGCTGTGAGGGGGCCCTCGTGCTGGATTTGTACGTGGACCCCCCTTCACTTAAGGTCCCCCCCCCCCACAGCACCCCTGAGACACAAACCCCTTCCCCCGCTCTCGGGTCGGAGGTATCTACGGCACGCACGATGAATGCCGATGCACGCTCCAATCTGCCCCAGTAAGTATGAGCGATATAGTTTGAGCCAGCCTTTGGGTAAACTTGGGCAGCACGGTGGCTCAGTGAGTAGCACCACAAGCGCTGAGATTGTGAGTTCGATTCCCGGACTAGGCCTTATCGGTGTGGAGTGTGTATGTTCTCCCTGTGTCTGTGTGGGTTTCTTCTGGGTGCTCCGGTTTCCTTCCACACTCCAAAAACGTGCTGGTTGGTTAATTGGCTGATGAATAAATGAGCCTGTGTGTGTGTGTGTGTTTGGGACCTTAGTATATAGCTCCAATGGGACAGGCACTGATGTGAACATCTAATGTTGGGGTAGATCCAGAACAACGTTTGCCATACGTTTATTCGCGTAGCGTATTTTCGTGTGCGTATATTCTATACACTCCCCTTGAACGTACGTATTTTGTCAAGCTTTCCAAACCCTACCTTAACTTTTGCCAACGTAACCGCAGTGATCCGCACACGTACGTATAGGCAACACGTATTTACGCAGCTAAGCACGCCCATACTGTACACTTTAAATACAAACCCCCGCCTACTTAACGCATTTCAGACTTATTTTGGACTCACGTAAAATTGGCACGCCCACATGTAAGTATTTACGTGACACATACGTGAATGGCCTATACGTTCACAATTACGCTATGTTACTGAGTGTATGTTCTATGGTACGCCATAGTTACCAAAAGGCGATTTTACGTCTCCGCCACGCGTAAATTCGCTCACAAGCGTTCTTCTGGATCTGGCCCCTTGTGTGTAAAATTGTGGGAAAAATTGCAACAATTATCTAGAATCGCACACTGTGACGATAATCGCTCTAGTGTGTGCCCAGCTTAAGTCTTTATGTGTTTTCCTCTTTTATTTTTATAAGAAACTGTTTTGCATATTGTATGTCCATTTTGTTATTCTCTGTAACTAACCATTGTGATTATGATCATATTAAATATCAATTAATAAGTTCATGTCTCTGTGTTCTTACGGATTCACATGTCAGACCAGCCCGGTTATTAAACGCTACTGAATGGTAACAGAAGAGGTCATTCTGAGTTGATGATAATTCTGATAAAGCATAACTGTGTTTGATTTGGGTGAAGGAGAACCTAAGACTACCTATGAATAGTCTTGGTGGTGGCAGTTCATTAGTAATAAGTCATATTTGGGGTGGGAGAAGGGGTATTAGTCATTGTAGAACAGACCAGGTGGCTGTT
>WWET01008743.1:21472-31974 GCA_011038615.1 Limnodynastes dumerilii
CATTTTTCAAAAGAAAAGGTGTAATAGAACACGAGGGCATGAATATAAACTGGAGGGTGGTAGATTCAGAGGAAATGTGCGGAAAAATTACTTCACTGAAAGGGTGATAGATAAATGGAATATTCTCCCATCTGAGGTAGTTGAGGCCAATACAGTACAACAATTTAAACATGCTTGGGATAAATATAAGGGTATCCTAAATTGTAAACCAAATTGAGGGTAAATAGGGTCTAGGGTCAGTATAGTTTTGAATAAACAAATGGGCAGACTGGATGGGCCGTGTGGCTCTTATCTGCTGTCACTTTCTATGTTTCTGTGAGAGACAGGGTGTATGATAAAAGTGCTCAGTGCTGTGTATGATCATTCACACAGCAGTGTTACTACCAGGACTGAGGGAATATTACTATGGAGAGAGCAAATGTTCAAGTTTGTGTTAATTATGTAATATAAATCAGAATTGGATAACAAAGTATTTGTAAATTGGGTATAAAAATGTTGAGAAGTAGTTTGAAGAATTGGGTACGTTTGTCTGAAGAACTGAGATTTTCAGAGAGCACTTGAGAGTTTGGAGAGTAGTGGATAGTCTTAATGGGTAAGGAAAGTTATTCCAGAGAGTGGGTACAGCCCGGGAGAAGACCTGTAACTAGAAATCAGAGCATTTATTAGGTGTGAGGATCTCAGTATATTTATAACTGATGTGTTTGCACTATACATTTATTACAGTTGAGAATACAGTGCATCACACCACTCTTGTGCAGTGTCATTTGGCATGTAGCCGCATTGAGCTGTGTGTCGTAATTAGTTGCAATCCAAAGGACACCATTGTGAGCGCTCCTGGTTTGTACGCAGCCCGCGTCCGCGGGACACACGATGTTTGCAGATTTGCGCTGAGATCTGGACCGGGCCCAGTGATTGTAGTGCAGATAATCACTTAAAGTTGTTGCTCCTCCAGGCTGTCAGAGAGAGACAATGGGCCTTATCCAGACCTACGCTTATGATACGCCCTTGGGGCTGATTCAGAGATGCGATTGCGAAAAGATCGCAAATATACGTATCTAAGGTTAAGATCTTAGCAGGTTCCAGCCCACTGCATAAACAGCCACTCCCCTTGCAAACAGCGGTGGATCTTAAACTTAGACCACCATTGACTAACCCTAACTCTGCGCTGTCATTTAAGATCTTAAGTGACGTAGTAGCGTTCATTTAAGATCCTAAGTGTCAGCCCGCGCCCACTTTCCCTCATTTCCCTGCCTCCCCCCGCCCATTTCCATGCAAATCCTTCAGATCTTAAAGATTCGCAGCACTTAAGATCTTAAGTGCTTGGGATCGATTCAAAGTTACGCTCTTAGCGAATTTACGCTCCTAACCGCTACGTACATGGCGTAGCACTATTACTACGCATGTGCAGTAATGCAAATTTTCTAAGATCCTAAATATACGCTCCTAAGTGCCGTGGAAATCGTATCTCTGAATCCCCTTGTGCGTAGCATATTTATGGCGGCGTACCTAGCACTCCCCTCAGTTGTCCATATTTAAGCTGTCTTATGCCGACCAAACCCTACCCTATCTTTTCTGAGCATAACCGCGGGCGTCCATATTCTCCTTGCGTAGTTACGACGCTTAGCACGCCCAAACTGTGCGATTTAAATGCCTCATCCCGCCCTTGAAGCGTAATTATGGGGGTCGTGTGTTTAGCACGCCCCTTTGTGCGTTGTTACGAAGCTGGTACGCTCAAGGCCCATATGCTCAGTGCTTCTTTATATAACATCGGGCGTGTGCATGCGCAGTAAGTACTAAAGGGCGCCTTTACGCTTACGCAAATGTAAAAACACGGGCGAGTGTAGGTCTGGACACAAAAGTTGTCAATTGCAGCTTAAATCTGGGGAAAGGGGGTGTCTCCCATCCCTACGCCCACCTATATAGGGAAGAGTTGCCGACTTTTTAGAGCTTCCCTCTGAGAAATCCCAGAGGGAAGCCCTAGATTCCTGCAAGGGGTGGAGCTTAATGACACTGTGTATGCAAATCATGCCATTAAGCCCCATCCCTGTCCATCACTACTGTCATTTCTAGTATTCCAGGGGTGGGTGGAGCTTGATGACATCATCAAGCCCCACCCATCCCTAGTAACTCTAGGGATTACAGTAAACATTGACAGGGGGTCAGGACTTGCAGGAGATTTGCTGACTCTCCCGGGATACCGGGAGACCTGCCCAAATCTCCGGATATTCCAGGAGATTTGGCAACCATGAGATAGGGAGATATTATAGTAACCAATCTGTGACTGGGAGACTTATATCCTAAGCAGAGACATGTGCAGAGCAGTCAGAGGGTTCTGCAGCATTAATGCTCTGTATACGCAGCGCGGGATGGAGTGACAGATACTTATGGCTCAGTGACAGTACAGTAATGAGTGTATGAGAAGATGACACCGCAGGGACTGTGATGGCAGCTATGACTGTTATTTGCTGAATGTCACAACTGCGCCTGCAATGTGGCTCTCGTGTCATGTGATCCCCTGGAGCTGATCGTTTGACATGACTTCCATGATTAATAATATGTCAGGTTTTGAAGGAATAATAATGTATCAGCGGTAATGGCTGACACGCTCGCAAAGAATCATTCTGCAGAAATGTTCATGAGATAAAATCATGGCTGGAAACTTTTGGAAATGAATATCAGGGAGATTGGGATAGCACAATCCAGGCGCTGCACCAAAGGGGTGTGTCCTGTACTACCAAAGGGGTGTGTCCTGTACTACCAAAGGGGTGTGTCCTGTACCTCCAAAGAAGTGTGCCCTGTACCTCCAAAGAAGTGTGTCCTGTACCACCAAAGGGGTGTGCCCTGTAGCACCACTCCTTTCTCTCCTCCACTTTGTCCATGTTCTCTCCTCCGCTCTGCTCCCGCTCTCTCCTCTGCTCTGTCCCCGCTCTCTCCTCCACTCTGTCCATGCTCTCTCCTCTGCTCTGTCCCCGCTCTCAACTCCACTCTGTCCACTCTCTCTCCTCCACTCTGTCCATGCTCTCTCCTCCGCTCTGTCCATGCTCTCTCCTCCGCTCTGTCCATGCTCTCTCCTCCACTCTGTCCATGCTCTCTCCTCCACTCTGTCCATGCTCTCTCCTCCGCTCTGCTCCCGCTCTCTCCTCTGCTCATGCTTTCTCCTCCGCTCTGTCCACTCTCTCTCCTCCGCTCTGTCCATGCTCTCTCCTGTCCTCTCTCCACTCTCTCTCCTCCGCTCTGTCCATGCTCTCTCCTCCGCTCTGTCCATGCTCTCTCCTCCGCTCTGTCCATGCTCTCTGTACAGTATAGGTGTTCCCTCTTAGTCAGTGTACAGTATAGGTGTTTCCTCTTAGTCTGTGTACAGTATAGGTGTTTCCTCTTAGTCAGTGTACAGTATAGGTGTTTCCTTTTAGTCAGTGTACAGTATAGGTGTTTCCTCTTAGTCAGTGTACAGTATAGGTGTTTCCTCTTAGTCAGTGTATAGTATAGGTGTATCCTCTTAGTCAGTGTACAGTATAGGGGTTTCCTCTTAGTCAGTGTACAGTATAGGTGATTCCTCTTAGTCAGTGTGCAGTATAGGTGTTTCCTCTTAGTCAGTGTATAGTATAGGTGTTCCCTTTCAGTCAGTGTACAGTATAGGTATTTCCTCTAAATACAGTCTGGGTAATATTACATTTCTTAGAAGATTCCTCCGGATATAATAGCATTAACATTGGCAATTTGGATTAATATGTATTATTTTATTTTATTTAGTATATTATTATTATTATTATTATTATTATTATTACTATTATTATTAATAATAATAATAATAAATACTGCAAATAATAATAAATACTGCATTTTCTATAATATTATTTCAGTTCCTTATTCTATTCTTACATGCTGTATATTATGTAAAATTATATAACTGCATTGTTCTGTACTGATATACTGCATATTCTATAATATGGAATGTTACATAACTGCATTGTTCTATAGTGATAGACAGCATATTCTGTAATGTTATATAACTGTATAAGTTTTTTAGTGATATACTAAAAATTCTTTTTTTATAGTAGTATGCATTATTCTATAGGATATAATGTATAATCGATAATATAACATAACTGCATGATTCTATAATGATATACTGCATATTCTGTAATTTTATGTAACTTCATTATTCTACAGTGAGTTACTGCATGTTCTGTAATATTATATAACTGCGTTATTCTATAGTTTATACAACATATTCTGTAATATTATATAGGTGTGTTATTCTATAGTGTATATACATATTCTGTAATATTATATAAAGGGATTATCGTGATAAACTGCATATTATGTAATACTATATAATTCTATAGTGAGATACTACATATCCTGTAATTTTATATAACTAAATCTACTATACCAGTTATTCATCCTAAAGTTGCCATATTCTAAAGTTATATAAAAATGCCATATTATGAGAGAATCCTATACTGCCACACCGCTGCCATATTCTATATTGTCACATTCTATACTGTGACACTGCTGCCATATTCTATACTGTCACACAGCTGTCATATTCTATACTGACACACCGCTGCCATATTCTATACTGTCACATTCTATACTGTCACATTCTATACTGTGACACTGCTGCCATATTCTATACTGTCACACCGCTGTCACATTCCATACTGTCACACCGCTGCCATATTCTATACTGTCACACCGCTGCCATATTCTGTACTGTCACACCGCTATCACATTCTATACTATCACACCGCTATCACATTCTATACTGTCACACCGCTGTCACATTCTATACTATCACACCGCTGTCACATTCTATACTGTCACACCGCTGTCACATTCTATAATGTCACATTCTATACTGTCACACAGCTGTCACATTCTATACTGTCACACAGCTATCACATTCTATATTATCACACCGCTGTCACATTCTATACTGTCACACCTCTGTCACATTCTATACTGTCACACCGCTGTAACATTCTATACTGTCACACCGCTGCCATATTCTATACTGTCACACCGCTGCCATATTCTATACTGTCACACCGCTATCACATTCTATACTATCACACCGCTGTCATATTCTATACTGTCACACCGCTGTCACATTCTATACTGTCACACCGCTGTCACATTCTATACTGTCACATTCTATACTGTCACACCGCTGTCATATTCTATACTGTCACACTGCTGTCACATTCTATACTGTCACACCGCTGTCATATTCTATACTGTCACACCGCTGTCATATTCTATACTGTCACATTCTATACTGTCACACCGCTGTCATATTCTATACTGTCACACCGCTGTCACATTCTATACTGTCACACCCCTGTCACATGCTATACTGTCACACCGCTGTTATATTCTATACTGTCACACCGCTGTCATATTCTATACTGTCACACAGCTGTCACATTCTATACTGTCACACAGCTGTCACATTCTATACTGTCACACAGCTGTCACATTCTATACTGTCACACAGCTGTCACATTCTATACTGTCACACAGCTGTCACATTCTATACTGTCACACAGCTGTCACATTCTATACTGTCACACAGCTGTCACATTCTATACTGTCACACAGCTGTCACATTCTATACTGTCACACTGCTGTTATATTCTATACTGTCACACCGCTGTCATATTCTATACCGTCACACCGCTGTCATATTCTTTTCTGTCACATTCTATACTGTGACACTGCTGCCATATTCTATAATGTCACACGGCTGTCATATTCTATACCGTCACACCACTGTCACATTCTATACTGTCACATTCTATACTGTGACACTGCTGCCATATTCTATACTGTCACACCGCTGTCACATTCTATGCTGTCAAACCGCTGTCACATTCTATGCTGTCACACCCCTGTCATATTCTATACTGTCACATACTATACTGTCTCAACCTTGTCATATTCTATACTGTCACACCGCTGTCATATTCTATACTGTCACATTCTATACTGTCACACAGCTGTCACATTCTATACTGTCACATTTTATACTGTCACACCACTGTCACATTATATACTGTTACACAGCTGTCACATTCTATACTGTCACATTCTATACTGTCTCACCCCTGTCATATTCTATACTAACACACCACCGCCATATTCTATACTGTCACACCCCTGTCACATTGTATACTGTCACATCGCTGCCATATTCTATACTGTCACACCCCTGTCACATTGTATACTGTCACATCGCTGTCATATTCTATACTGTCACATCGATGCCATATTCTATAATGTCACACCACTGTCACATACTATACTGTCACACCGCTGTCCTCTTCTATACTGTCACACCACTGTCACATTGTATACTGTCACACCACTGTCACATTGTATACTGTCACACCACTGTCACATTCTATACTGTCACACCGCTGTCACATTCTATACTATCACACCGCTGTCACATTCTATACTGTCACACCGCTGTCACATTCTATACTGTCACACCGCTGTCACATTGTATACTGTCACACCGCTGTCACATTGTATACTGTCACACCGTTGTCACATTGTATACTGTCACACCACTGTCACATTCTATACTGTCACACCGCTGTCACATTGTATACTGTCACACCGCTGTCACATGCTATACTGTCACACCGCTGTCATATTCTATACTGTCACACCCCTGCCATATTCTATACTGTCACACTGCTGCCATATTCTATACTGTCACACCGCTGTCACATTCTATACTGTCACATGCTATACTGTCACACCGCTGTCATATTCTATACTGTCACAGCGCTGTCACATTCTATACTGTCACATTCTATACTGTCACACAGCTGTCACATTCTATACTGTCACACCCCTGTCACATTGTATACTGTCACACCGCTGTCACATTCTATACTGTCACACTGCTGTCACATTGTATACTGTCACACCCTTTGTCACATTGTATACTGTCACACCGCTGTCACATTCTATACTGTCACACCGCTGTCACATTGTATACTGTCACATGCTATACTGTCACACCGCTGTCATATTCTATACTGTCACAGCGCTGTCACATTCTATACTGTCACATTCTATACTGTCACACAGCTGTCACATTCTATACTGTCACATTCTATAATGTCACAGCACCGTCACTGTGGAGTGTTAGCACTGTACGGCAGATCGCTGTCTTAATGACCTTGAAGGGTTGTAGATATGTGATCTGGTCGTGGCTTGCAGGTAGGTGTCATGGTGCAGGAATGTGCTGCATATTTGGAGAATGAGGAATGGGGACGGACCTGAGCGATTGCTTAAGGACTGTTAATGATTTATGAGCGCATCGGAGGCAGAAGCTCTGGTTAATGATTTGTGTGGATGTGAGCTGCCCGGCAGGATCCATAGCTCTGATGTCTATATAAATAGAAGCTTCTCCACTGATGAATATTTCAACTTGTCACTATACTGATCAATAGCTCATAGCAGAGACTGCAGATATCCAGCCACCAGAAGCATTATTAGAAGTTATATTTACATTGATACTCTGCAAGTTATCCTCAGTATAGTCAGTGTATTGATCTGATCCAGACTTAAGTGTGAATTCCACATGCACGCAGCTTTTAAATTCTGCACGCAAGGAATCACACATAAGTCTGGATCAGGTGCATGGAGACATGGAGACACTGAATATACTGAGGGTAACATGGACAGTGTGCTCCAGTATAGGTGACTTCCAGGTCCATAAACTTGCCTTTACTTCTCAGCGCTCATACTGTAAAATTTAAATGCCTTCATCTGCCCAGAATGCATTCGGTCTCGTGTTCAGAGCTAATCTTTCAGACCACATTTACGCAATCTACGAAAGAAAAAGATATGTAGATTACAGTAAAAAATGGCTACGCATACACAGTAGTGAAAATCGCTAAACACCGGACGTACATGTTATACATCTGGTACTCTGAATACGGGTCTTAGTCTGACATACAGAGGACTGTTCTGGTTAAAGCCCCACAATAGGGGAGGTGTTTACTTAAAAGTGATCAGGGTTTTGACCAAATTTGGTCATTTGTGGGTGGAGTTTAGGCAGAACGGGCCAGGCTTATTTTGCCTTATTTTCGGGATTCTCAGTGATGGGAGGTGTGATATAGAGCGGTGGGAGTCGCCGCGGAGAAATAGTAATTAGTAATTTTTGGCTTACTCTGTTTCGAATATAGCGCTATTGTGAAATATTGTCAAATTATTTTTCATTCATTCGGAAACACAGCCCCCGGCGCAAAACTATCACACACCGCCGCGGGCCTGCCGTACTGACCGGTACAGGAGAGCAAGAATCTATGGGAAGTCTTAGGGTTAGACTGTGGGGAGATGAGGGTTAGATTAATGGAAGAGGAGGGTTAGAGTAATGGAAGGGGAGGGTTAGGGTAATGGAAGGGGAGGGTTAGAGTAATGGCAGGGGAGGGTTAGGATAATGGAAGGGGAGGGTTAGTGGGTTAGATTAAGAGGAGGGTTAGAGTAATGGAAGGGGAGGGTTAGGGTAATGGAAGGGGAGGGTTAGAGTAATGGCAGGGGAGGGTTAGGTTAGGAGCAGGGGAGGGTTAGGGTTAGGGTAATGGAAGGGGATGGTTAGGGTTAGGGTAATGGAAGGGGGGGGTGAGGGTTAGGGGAAGGGAGGGGTTAGGGTAATAATTAGGCTAATAGTTGGGGTAGGATAGATACTCACCTCTTGCTACTACAGATTGACATCTTCAGCATATTCTATTGCTTGTCCTCGATGGGACAAGAGCAATCAATACCAGACCAATTCGAAATTGGCTGGTATAAAGTGGCCCTTTTGTAAAAGGGCCGTATTCTCCGACGACCCACACACCACACCAACATAAATTTGCAATATGAAAAGCTGTGCAGAATGGTGTTGGCAGGTTGTGTTTTTTTGTGTAAACTGTTTTTATTGGTGCAATAAAGAATAAAGCCATTACAGTTACAGGTATCAGTCAGTCAGCAAGGAAACATCACAAAAATCAGAAGCAGGGTACAAGCATGCCAATTAACTTCAATGTTTCAAAAGGCCATTTTATTCCCAATGTTCCCAACCTCAGTCCAATGGAAGGAGGGCAAGTTGGGAGCAAGAAAAAACTCAATATTCCTGTTATTAAGAAACAACTTATGTGCACCATTTATACAAAAAAAATAGTAGGGTTTAAGGGGGACAGGAGAAGGGAACTGAAACATACATGGGAAAAAGGGGGGTATCCTTATGAAGGCCTCTAGATGACCTTTGTATTGTGACAGATGACCACCTATGTTTTATTTAGTGAATGTAGCCACCATGAACTATCTGTTGGGTGGAAGAGCTAAAATCTAAAAGACTCGAGCCTTGTGTTAATCAGGGATGGGGGCTAGGAAGCTTTGTATGTGTAGTAGGGGTAGACAGGAGCATTTTGTAGGAATCTGAAGTCCTAACCTCCAGTCAGGGGAACCATAAATCATGAAACCTTTCATAATTCTGGTAGTGAACTCAGTATCATCCATTGACATTTAGAATTCAATCTTGCTAAATCAGGCTCTAAGGTCCATATTCAGACCACTGGAAGTATTGTGGATGGGTGTTGTGCCAGAAGTTTGAGTAGATGGCTTTGGCAGTAGCACAGAGGTGGTGCAATAGCGATTTCTAATAAACCATTGGAGAGGTTGGGATCCAGTTGAGTAATCCAACAACAGTCTAGGGGCGTTTTGATTTCCCCTGACACTCGGATGATTTGAAGACCAAAACTCTTTTATAGCTGGGGTGTCCCACCATATATGGAAGTGACTGCCTATACCTCTATGGCAAGCAAAGATTCTTTACTCTTGGACAGACCTTATACAACGTCATCGGGCATCGATACCACCTTAAAAGAGTTTAGTAAAGTGAGGTTTGGAAAGGAGTGTCTCTTCTATCAATAATTTGTATAGACGCAAGATCGAGATATTCGTCTGACATAAGGACTTTAAGACACTGGGTGCCCGAGATGGAAGCTGTTCTGATAATGAATTTTGCACAAAGTAGCATTATCTGGTGGATAGTGTACAGAAGACCTCCAGTATCTGGTGGATAGTGTACAGCAGTCAGGTTACGGGGAGAGAAATCTTAGGCTTAGGCTGCGGGGAAGGGAGTCTTAGGATTAAGCTGTGGGGAAGGGAGTCTAAGGGTCAGGCTGTGGGGAGAAGAGGGTTAGGGTTAGGGTAGTGGAAGGGGAGGGTTAGAGTAATGGAAGGGGAGGGTTAGGGTAGTGGAAGGAGAGGGTTAGAGTAATGGAAGGGGGAAGGTTAGGTTATGTGTCTGTGTTGGGAAAATGACTGTATCCTGACCATAAAGAACACCAGGATCGGGCATTTCCATAGTAATGCCGGACATCTGCTCGGCGCATACGAAGATGGGTTTTTAAGCCGATCTTACGCTGCTGGCTGGCGTTATAACGTCAGGCAGCGTAGGTCTGGATCAGGCCCAAGGTGAGTATCGGCTTGCC
>WWET01008744.1:0-16336 GCA_011038615.1 Limnodynastes dumerilii
AGCAGATCGGCTTTTAAGCGTAGGTCTGGATCAGGCCCTTTGTGTGTAGTGAATTTATTCTTGTCAGTAATTTAATTAATTGGTAATTTTTGTTGGCGGGATTTTTTCCATGTCGGAATTTCATCAGTAGGGAATCTCATGTAGGTATTTCTTCCGGCGGGATTATTTGCGCCAGGATTATGACTACCAGCCACCTAGATATTAACTAACCTTAACAGTATTCTCTTCTTAGGTTTTCTCTCTGGTCTATTTATTTTTAACCTGAATAGCAACACATTTTAATGTGTAAGCACAGCAGGATTTCACACTGCACATGTGCAGAACTGGAGCAAACACAGAAAGTCGAATACAAGGTTACCCATCTGCCTGTGCCCACATCCATATGTTCTGTATTAGTAGAATGTGGTGGTTTAGTGCTGCAATTGGCATAGGCCATAGGCCTATATTCTACGTGCTTATGGTGATTTATTTTTTTTAATTATGCATGTCGCCGTTCTGATCAGGCATTTTTTTTTTAAATACTGCTATACATTTTTAAGGGTTTTTATCTTGTTAGAAAGAAAAAAAAAACTTTTAAAACATTCAAGCTTGACTTCCAGTGGGCGGTGCACTGCGATGGCCGAATTTTAAGTCTGCTCTTGGCGCCATAGTCTGGATAAAGCACCACAACCACGCTAAACCCCGCAAGAAACATTCCTGGACATGGGGGAAAGATTGGAAAAACAGGTGAGCCGAAAAAGCAATGGGTGGAGAACGGCAGAGAATCAGCCTCAGTAGAACGAGATGGTTTGGCGGGAACGGGCCGCCCGGAAGCCAGCAGAGGATGCCATTACTGCCTGGGATAAATGGACACTCCAGTATCCAGCAGCGGTTCCCAGAAGCAGTACCCATATACCCTAGCCATCCTGAGGAAGTGGGAATACAATCATTCTGCTGACCATAGCGGGGACAAGCCTTATAGCACCGGAGCAGCATGCTGGCTGCATTAAAGGAGTTGTGGCTGTTCCACTCACGGGGAGGAGGTCAGAAATCGTGAGTTCAAACTGTCAGTTGGTCTCTGGAAGGAAATAGCAGAGCATAAAGCACACCCCAACCGCTATACAAGTTAAGGCAGTCTGTACATTTGGTCACATATTAGAGACACTACTCACTTACTTAATTTAATTGATAAGATCACATGGCAGAATCACAACTGTTTTCTCACTTTGGATATAGAATCCCTTTACACAAACATTCCACACGATTTAGGTTTGGCCATGGTCACAAATGTTTTGGAAACATCTGGCCAGTTACCCTCACGTAAACAAAAGTTTCTATCAGATTGTATTAGTTACATTCTTTCACATAACAGTTTTTTATTTGGTGGTCATCATTATTTACAGGTACAAGGAACGGCCATGGAGACTCGCTTCGCCCCGAGCTACGCGAACCTATATGTGGGTGAATTTGAAAATTCCCACATTTGTGGTAGCGAGTCCGGGGGCGGACCTAGTCCTCTATGGCCGTTATATAGACAATTTGTTTATAATTTGGGGTGGTGGTGAACTTAGAGCCCTTGATTTTGTTGCACATCTTAATTGTAATAAATATAACTTAAAGTCCACACATAGACTTGATTCTCATACTATTGACTTCTTGGACCTAACTCTAAAGATCCAAGATTCCAAAATTGTTACATCCACCTACCATAAACCAACCGATGCAAATAAATAAATCCACTATCAAAGCGCTCACCATTCCAAATGGAAAGACAACGTACCAAAAGGTCAACTTATGAGGCTTAAGAGGAATTGTTCCTCTTCCTCAGAATTTTTGTCTCAAGCTCTTGTTATGATGTCCCGCTTTGAGGAGAGAGGCTATCCTCAACATATCTTAAACAAAGCACTAGAAGAAGTAGAAAATATAGAAAGAACTGATCTATTGATGTTGGATAAAAATAAAAGAGAACTCAAAATTAGGGGTGGAAGCATGAATAGGTGTAAGGATGCAAATGAAAATACGAATAGGACTGTAGATCAAGGTGGAAATCAAAATAAAATGGGTGATAATGTATCCTCATATGATAACTGTAGGTTTATAACCAAATTTAATAGAGCATCATATCAGATTAAGAATATATTCAAAAATAACTATCCAATATTATTGTCAGATAAGAGTTTAAGACAATTTTTACCATCAGAACCCCGGGTTATTTATAAGAAAGGTAAAAACTTGCGCAATCTTTTAGCCCCTAGTTTTTTGAAACCTAGAAACAAACCATCAGAAATCACTTCTGGAACCCAAGACAATACCCATTGGCTACCCACTGCAACTACAGGTTGTTATAGATGCAATAAAACTAGATGCCTCACATGTAAACATATGAAAAAAAGAACTAGGCTTGAAACCATTATTAATGGTAGCTCTGAGGTGTTTACTATTAGAGGATTCATCAACTGTGGTACGCCCTACGTAATATATGCACTCACTTGTAGTTGCAACCTGTATTACGTTGGACGCACCACAAGACATCTAAGAGTGAGATTTGGAGAGCATAGGCGAAATACAAAACAAATGTATGGCACATAGCGTTTCTAGGCACTTTGCCACAGTACATGATGGTAGTTTGGATACCTTGGAAGTTATAGGTTTAGAATTTGTATCATCCACGGCGAGAGGGGGGGACCGCTTCAAGTCCTTATGTAAACAAGAAGTGTACTGGATACACCAATTAAATTAATTGTCCCCAGTAGGACTGAATGAAAATATGGAATTGAATGCGGTCCTCTAAACTCTTTATTATTTCTTTATTGCTATTTATTAATTTTTGGTTTATCTTATCTATCCTATTTTTTTTTTTTTGTCTTGTTTCTGCCTTGTTTTTGATTTTTTATTTGATTTTTTTTAAATTTTTATTTAATTTTCATTCTGTATTTTATTTCAAAAATATGGTACCATACATACTGCTTGATAAATCAACTACCATTTTTACATCATGGTTGCCTGTTGTTATGTGTGTTATTAATTCATTATATCATGTTCAATAATATTCTTTTACATAATCATCTGGTTAATTAATCCCCATATCACATCTAAATAGTAATGTATTCATTTTTGTATAGATATATCCTGCTATATCCTGTCTGGTTTATTGTTGGTTACATCTATGTGTATGTTGCTAATTGTATTGGCATATTATGGCTCTCTCTAGATGAATCGAGTTGTGGACTGACTGTATTTTGGGATATGCATCTAAATATGGGATTTCCCTAAGTTAATCCCTTTTCAGTCTGCCTATTTTTTCACCTAAATTTATTTAATTAATTATTACTTATTTACAATAGTATTTAATATCTGTATGCACTCTATATATATTTTTTTATTTTTTTTATTTTTTTTGTCATTATTTATTTTTTAATAATATTAATTAAAAATTAAAAATTAGATTTACGTTTTTTTTAAATATGTTTATTAATTAAATTTTTTGTCCTAATGTATGACTCCTTGAGATGATTGTCATAGTACTTGAAGTTCATTTTTGTTTCCATCTCCCTTTTCCTCTCAATATTGTTGAAATTGTGAAGGAACTTTCAGATGGTCTAGTTTGAGACTAATTAGCCCACCATAAAGGAGGTACTATGACCACTAAACACTTACCCTCTGATGAAATCACAGCAGTGTGATGAAACGTGTAAGCGCGTTTTAATTTTACCGCTATTAACCTATTGGAATTACAATACCACAATTTTGAGATCCCTTCATACAAGTGGCAGTTCTACTATTATATCCCACTCATGAAAGTTGGACCCACTGGACATTTTGCACCGCAATTTGGGACCAGATATTCATCTACCCGCCGACGCTGACATTCTCTAGTTCACCTATTGGTCACCGGTTGAGTTTTGTCTCCCGGGTTAGCCATTGGATGTCGGTGAGGTTTTTCCATTCATTCAGCCTCCAGATTGCCACTAGCGCTGTGTTTCTCCGTGCTGATTAAGCCAGCACCTCCGTACGGGTCATTTAGACTGTAATTCACATCCACAGTCTACAACTCACTTGGCTATAGCCCCGCCATTCCATACCACATCCAAGTCAAGTTCCTTATTCCACGAGTCACTTACCATCATCACCAACTCTGCAGGTAGTAAGATCCACGCATCCACCTGCATAAGATTGCACCTGCCGATTGCCTTGCACTGCTTTGATACGGAAATCATCACTCACCCATCGACGCTGATGCCCAGACGGACTTCTCCGGTCTTCTCCTCCGTCTAAGTCCTAATCCTCGGGATATTCGTCTGTTCAGGTGAAAAATTTTCCATCTATACAGCAGTGCTTGGAGCCGACAGAGCTGGCTTTTTCAAACAGATCCACCGAGTGCCTCAGTTCACTTTGGCTGGTAGCAATTCCAGTCTTTTACATCTATCGTGTCTGGGTTCATGTTCCTCATCTAATTAGTTACCTGTGTACACTACCAACCCTGCGGGGAGTACGATCTACGTATCCACCTTCAAGTGAGTGACCTCCTATCCTATCAGGTACTTTTATCATCCACATTGTCAATTTGATACGGAGTGTAACACCACTCTTTGGGCCTCATTCACTAAACGCGATTTGGCCCAAATTACGTGATTTTGAGCTTAAAAATCGCCAATGGCGATTCACTAAGCCAACAATCACGTGATTTTAAGAATTTTGAGATCGTGGGTCCGCAAATCGCGGTCCCGACATTTTTGTATTAGAAACATAGAATGTTTCTAATTCACTAAATGCGATTTCACCGAATCGCGGTGAAATCGCATTGAAATCACAAGACATAAAATCGCATCTCTCGAGATGCGATTCTATGTCTTGTGATTTCAATGCGATTTCACCGCGATTCAGTGAAATCGCATTTAGTGCATTAGAAACATTCTATGTTTCTAATACAAAAATGTCGGGACCGCGATTTGCGGACCCGCGATCTCAAAATTCTTAAAATCACGTGATTTTTGGCTTAGTGAATCGCCATTGGCGATTTTTAAGCTCAAAATCACGTGATTTGAGCCAAATCGCGTTTAGTGAATGAGGCCCCAAGTGTGGAAGTAGACAAGTGGTAGAAGACACAGCTGGTCACTAAAGCATCAGTGTCAGCAGACTCTCAACTCAAGGAGCAAAAAAAAAAAAATTATACAAATACATTAATCCTTTACAAAATCTAATAAAGTGTTACATATGTACAAAAAATAATAAACCTAGCTAACATTAACCCCTACGTGTATGCACTTACCTTAGGAGGTCATCTCTCCTAATCTAAGTGTATAAAACAAAGTGGTACATGTGTATAATAATATTTAAAAAAATTTAAAACTCACCATTAGCTGTCCGCATCTTGGGAGCCTTCAATTTTCCTTTATATGAAGTCTTTTTCTTTATTCTTTCTTCTTTCGATGTCTTCTGGGCTGGAGAGGACGATGACAGCTCCTCACCTTGATCGCGACGAATTCACACTAACCTCCCACCAGTGGTTACACTATGAAGATGAAGAAATTAACAGTAGAGCTCTTTTAGGTTTGCATTTGGCGCCATATACCTCTTTTCTCTACATTCCCTTGGTTTTTTCTGACAGGCTCCAGACCTGTTGAGGTTGGCAGCCTACATATATATGTATGTGTAATTTTTATATATATACATATATACATATTTTTATATAGTGCTGCACATATACATTTTTTTTTTTGCTAGTGTGCGCTGGAATTTGTTTATATTTTGTACATTTGGTCAGTAGTGCAAGGGGGGATAACCCAGGACTGACTTACCGCCATTTTAAAGGTCTGGCTGATTGAAACACAGATACTAGTGCAGAAGGATTGGCTCAGCAACCTAACTTAAGATCAGTACTACTGACATTGTGACCACTTAGCAGTACCTATACCTTACTGCCTCATTGAGGGACTCAGACCAGCACATTAACAGGCAAGTGTCCCAAGAGCTAAAAAAGAGTAATCCTAATATGCTTATAGCAACCCTACCAATTGTACAAAGTTGTGCCGCCCAATTAACTATAACCTGCTCAGAAATCATTCATTAGGCACAGTAGACAGGAGTATGGACAAATTCCTGGACAAGTCCCAAGTGCCGCGTTCCTCAGCTGCTGCATCAAATATGGGGGGCAGAAATAAATCAGCTACTAACAGACGTACCAATGTCCAGCCACCCTCCCCTAAACCACAAGACGCACAGCCTTCAGAAGACTCGAATGACTCCACAGAAGTTATCCCGTCCAGAAGCTTTGCTGATTGGGTGAAAGAATTATCTAAAGCTATGTTGCCTCAAATAGACAAGAGATTCGATCATTTACAATCGGTGATGGACGCTTCTCTCGCAAAAATAGAAGCAAATACGTCCAGGATAGCAGGGCTGGAGCAGCGAACAGGGGACTCAGAGGATGTTATACATGCCATACAGGAAACAATTGTATCCCAGACAAGGAAAATAGATGAGATGTCTGACAAGATCGACGATTTGGAGAACCGTAGTCGCAGGAGCAACCTGCGATTCGTGGGAGTACCAGAAACCATCAAAGGGCAGCAAATTACAGATTTTCTGAGTTAAAAACTACCAGCGGCACTGGGACTATTAGACATCCTACCTAAACCACAAATAGAGAGAGCGCACCGTATAGGTCCGGAGAGACAAGGAGATCGACCAAGACCTTGTCCGGTTATCGCAAAGTTCCTGGACTTTTGTGCTAAAGAAACTATCCTAACTGCATACAAAAGGGCATCCAACTTAACCATCGATGAACAGCACATTTTAATATTCCAGGATTTTTCAGTAGCCGTGGCACAGAAACGGAAAGGGTTCTCTTCGGTGCGCACACATCTGGTGGAGCAAAATAGAAGATTTGCACTGTTATACCCAGCAAAGCTTAAAGTTACTGAAAACAGCAGGGAGCTGATTTTCACAGATCCGATCAAGGCAAAGGAACATTTCCTAGGCCCACACAGCCCATCTAGGTCACCCAACCACCCATAATTTACGGACACATTGTATGGAGAATACAGTTCATTTAAGAATAAAGTTCAGTTTCTTACAGGGTAATTCTATACAAGAAAATGTGGGACGTTCTCATTAGGAGGCTATCATAAAAGTAAAGTTAGAAATGTGTTATAGGCATTTAGCCAAAATTCAGTTGGTTACGAACCAGTTACTGTTTGTAAAAGTTTGCATTAGTGAATTAAGTTTGCGCCTTCGGCTTCTGTGGAGATCGACAGAGCCAAAAGTTACAATGCTGGTGAGAAAAATTAGAAAAGGAAGGATTGCCAAGGGAAAATGCTTTATGATAATGTTTAGTATTTTTGTTGTTGCATGCCAAAAGGTACCCCAGTTTAAAAATGTCACCTCTGGAGGCCAGGACAGAGGGACTCCTTTAGACAAGTACATCTGCTGCGTCTCCATGCCGTTTGAGGGGGTAGGTTAATACTATGCACTCTACACAAAAGCACACATCAAATACAGAGGTCCATACCGGGATTGAATACTCCAATTAAAAGAAAAAAAAATTTTTTCTAAAAATATCCCATGCAGACATTGCGTTTCTTCAAGAAACACACTGGAAAGCTAGCTCGGAATGCACTCTTGAGGACAGCTGGATTGGGGAATGTCTAAATGCACCTTACCGAAGTAACTCAAGAGGGGTGGCTATTTAGCTTAAGAAGGGGTTACACTATCAAATCCTGGAGCAAACTAAAGATCCGGAGGGTAGATACCTCCTCTTGGACATAGAGATTAATCACACTAAATACATGTTAATGAATGTGTATGCACCCAGTGGCTTGGTAGCTGAGTTTTTCAAATCACTTTCCCATATTTTAATGCAACGGGACACTACAAATAGTGGGGGAGATTTAATTCAGTAAATGACCCCAGTATAGATAAATCCCCACCAGGTAGGTGTCTTGGATCATCCCAGTGACAATATATAAATAATCTCAAATCGCTGCACTTTCTTACCGACCCATGGCGTGTATTAAACCCAACTGATAAATAATTTACGCACCTCTCGGCAGCGCATGGGTCACTATCAAGAATTGATTATTTCCTAATAGCAGACAATATGATGACTCGGGTGCGAGATGCGTCAATAGGAGATTTTGTCCTATCGGATCATGCGCCAATATACCTTGCCATTCAACATATTGTGCCTATGAAGGGAGTACGCCTATAGCGTTTTCCCTCGTATCTGAAAGACTCAAGGGAATTTCAAGATTATTTGAAAATAAAATGGGAAGAATATGTGACAATCTAGTTCACTGGGATGATCCAATCCTATTTTGGCAATATCTCTAAAAACGCGAAGATATACTAGCAAAAACAGAGTCACTGCAGACAGCGGTAACATTGGCTTTCCAGGAATACAATTCCGCTCCTAATCCTAGCACATTAACTGGGTATAGACAAGCAAAAGGCCTATTAGATGCCCATTTAACAATGCAAGCTCAAAGACAATTAGACCACACTACACACAAATGCTATAAGTGGGGAAATCGTCCAGTGAAGGTATTGGCCAATATTTGGAAGCCTAGGAACCATATCACAGCTTTAAAACACACAGAAAGACTGGGGAGTCTAGTTACTAAAACGGAAGAGATTGTTAGATCCTTTGAAGATTATTATAAAAAATGATATCAAGCTATTCCGGGGGATGCGGATAATCATGATAAATTACTTTGCAAAGCCAAATTGCCAATATTAACGCAGGACCAGAGAGAATTATTAGATGATAGCATAACAATTGAAGAAATCAAAAAAGCGATAAAAACACTTAAGACAGAAAAAGCACCTGGCCCTGATGGTTTATCAAATGAGTACTATAAAATTTTAAAAGAAAACATAACCCCAACACTTTTGGAATTAGACCATAATATCCACGAACGGTCGCCACACTACCCAACATTTAATGAATCCCACATCATATTTCTTTCCGAAGCCCAACAAGGACTTGCAGGATGTGGCATCATATCGCCCGATAACACTGTTAAATACGTATTGCAAGATCCTAGCAAAAATAATGGCGGACCGGCTCCAGTCGATTCTCCCCAATCTTTTGACACAACATCAATTGGGCTTTGTGACTGGGAGGCACTAAGTGACTGGTACTAGGGCAGCTGTAGCAGCTACGGTAGTTTCAACACAACACCGAACCTCAACTAAAAAATCTATTGCTCAGTCTAGATACGCACAAGGCGTTCAACTCCATATCTTGGACACACTTGTTTCGGGTTCTGGAGAAACGATCTTTTGGACTGGCCTTCACCACACTTATTAGGTATTTTTATACAGCACCTAGCACAAATTTTCTGCTAAATGGTCAAAGGGGAGAAAGCTGATCATGGCAAGGAGGACAAGACAAGGATACCCGCTTTCCTCACTGTTGTTTAACTTGTCATTAGACCAATTACTACGCATCCTACAAAATTGGCACGAGTTCGAAGGTATCAGAGTGGGGAAGCGAATTATCAAATTAACGGTGTTTGCAGATGACGTTCTCCTGTATATTTCTAACCCAGAACGTAGTTTAGGAAAGATTCTAAGCAAGATTGAGGAATTTGGATTTGGATTAACTATTCATTTAGATAAGTCCATCACTTTAGACCTCAATCCAGGAAGTCATAGACCACAATAGAGTGCGCACTACCCAATAAAATGGGGGGAAAAAATCAATAACATACCTTGGGGTACAATCACAAAAAACCCTTCTGACATGTATTTGCAGAATGTTTTAAAATATATAAGGGAATTGGGGGGTACTCTTGAGGGTTGGCAACACTTACCACTGACATACACTGGCAGAGCTAATATAATAAAGATGTCATTATTCCCCAAATTATTATATATGCTACAGTCTTTACCTATATTATTATCAAAAGCTGATACACATAAAATTAATGCCTTGTTCCGAACCTTCATTTGAAATGGAAAGCGCTCCAGGATTGGTTTGTGTAGATTACAACAATCAAAAGATAATGGGGGAATAAACTTCACAAACATAACCTCTTACAATCATGTCTGCATATTGAGACATTTGCGGGATTGGCTTAATAATTCTAAAATCTACACAGATTACAAATTGGAACTGGAATTTTTGGGGAACAATAGCTTAACATCATTTCTACATCTTCATATACAAGAGATCCCTCAAAGTGAAAAGGATAACCCTCTTCTTTATTCGGTGTACAGGGTGTGGCACATCCTCAGACAGAAACAAAACATAAACCTATACAAATTATTACATTTACCTTTTATACAAAACCCAGAGTTTCAATCTGGGTCAGCAGACAACCCCTTCACGGCATGGAGACAGCACGGTATTTACACTATTGTGGCACTGGTGAATAGACAAACAAAGAGGATACTTACCTTCGCTCAAGCTGTTGAAAAATTTTAACATTTGAGAAATTTCCCCTTTGCATACTTTCAGGCACAGCACAACATGGAACAAGTTACTAGAGTGTTTTCAGATATTGATTGGCAGAACCTGCTAGATGTCTTACTGTAGCGTAGCCCTCCACATCACAAAGCAATAACAATACACTATAATCACCTATGAGTAATATTGGATTATATGGCAATAAGCACGGGACTGTCTCAGTGGTGCACACATTTCCCACCACTGACCATAGAAGAAATGAGTTATTCTTAAATGTTTACCATAGAACGTATTACACACCACAAAAATACCTTAGGATGGGATCGATTACGGCTCACAAGTGCCTGAGATGTGGTGAAGTAGGTGCGGATCTATTTCATTGCTTATTGAGCTACCCATTGATCCGTTGTTTCTGGTTAAGAGTACATCAATATGCATTAAATAATTTGGTGGCACCAGTCCCCTTTACCCCAGAATGGGCTATACTGGGAACCCAAGCCAAAAATATTAAATTCACAAAGGGTAACGGGGAAATTCTGCTAGCAGTTAGTGCAGCAGCCAAAAAAAAACAAATAAAAAAAAAAACATTCAAGCTTTTATAGGCTGCTGCATTACACCTCTCAGTAACTGCCCACACGCATGCTCGTTTTCAGTTCAATCTTTCCAGAGTTGCTACCTCAGAACTCTGGATAGGTTGCATGCAGTTTTAACAGATTTGTGCATCATCTTTGCTAAAACTCTGAATCAGGTCAGGTTCATACAAGAGCGTTTTAAGAAGTAAGGGGGCCCTTGTGCAGGATTTGTAAATGGGCACCCCCCTTACCTGAGACAGAACTGTCCCAATTTGCGGACCTCAAAAGGGATGGGACCTAATGACACTGTAAGTCCCGCCCTTTTTGCAGCCTGTGAATAGGGACAGTTCCACCAAAGGGAAATTGGGGCTCATTCTGCATCTATTTCTTCCCTCCAGAAGATATTAGAGGGAAGTAATAGATGCAGAATGGCCCCCCTTCCCCTGCCAACCCTGGGTGTAGGATGAATGCCACATGGTCCCCTGTTCTGAAGGAACCATGTGCACTGCACACCATGCATCCATTATAGATACGCCTATGGGTTCATACCATGCTATTTTAACACAGGATGGAAAGGAACATCTATATTTTATGCTGTATAGTTAACATTTTGCTAAAACAATATATAAATAGTTGGTTTGCCTTGTTACTTACCACTGTCTGCTACCATCATGCTAGAAATTTATATTCAGATTTTTATCTATCATGACACACCACATCATTGTGTACTGCTATCTGCTGTTTCTGTGAAGCCTCTCGATGACATGTATGATGGGTAAAATATAGCATTGAAAAATTCGAAATATACAGTACGTTAAATGCCCTTATCAAGAAGTACATCAAAGTGCACCTTCAACAACAACGTTGTATTTTTTATTTTTTTTTAACCTATGTTTTAGCATTATGCTGCCTATTTGTTGCTGCAGCACTAAGCCCATATTGTTTTATGCATTGTTTTTTTTATTGTATTTTAAATGTGTTTATAATTAGAAACATGTCTTAATAAGCATTATATAAAATATTTGTTATTGACTTTCAGGTTATTTTACAAGACAGCTTTTGGAGGAGTAGTGGCCTTCACAAAGGAACAGTTTCTGAAAGTAAACGGCTTTTCCAACCTATTTTGGGGCTGGGGATCAGAGGACGATGAACTGTACCAAAGGTTTGGGTGATACTTAAAATGTTGTTTCATTCATTCATTCATTCATTCATTCATTCATTCATTCATTCATTCAATCATTCATTTATGATATTTTATGGGCATAGCAAAGTATATGTACAATAAATTTAGTATCTTACTGCACAGATCGTACTGTCTCTAGCCAGGTATATTTGAAGAAAGCTCTCAAGCAGGGTACTCCCTCTGATTCAGGTGCAATAAAATTTCTGTAAATCACATGTACTGTATAAATGCAGTGCTTTTATTTATTTTTTAAAGTCATGATTAAATAAAATGTGTAAGGATCATTTAACCTGACATTCTTTTGATCTGCTCCTGTAGGGTAAAAGCAGCAGGTATGCAAATTGAACGTCCAGATGAAACCATTTCTAAAGCAAAAACTTTTTTGCATGCTAGAGATAAGGGTAATGAACGAAACCCAAAGAGGTATGTGTGAAAGAGTGAAAATTATTTATAAATTAACAAAATATATATAACAAATATTATAGTGCTTTTATCTGTTGTAGATTTCCATTGCTGTAACCCCAGATTTTTCTTATTTATCTACTTTTCAAAATGTTTATTTAAATTGAAAATCAGTTTAATTAAGAGTTGGTTTAGTAAACAAGATTTTGGGTTGATGTTAGTGCCACTTATTAAAGTGATAATTATGATGATGATTATTATTATGTTAGTGCTATTTATTACTTATTACCTATAGCACCAAAAAAATAAGGTAGTGTTATCCAATTATAAGATAGGCAGAACTGCCATCATAATGTATTTTTCCTGCAAACATTAAGTCATTGTTTTACACCATACAATATTAACCTATAATAAAGTAATTAAAAGGTTATGCCCCGATTTATAATAATCCACACCAATTCTAAACTTGTAGTGTGTTTTGTGATTTTCTTTTCCTTTTTATTTATTTTTCTTCCTCTGTAAAATCACCTACAGTGAATGGATAAAAGAGATGGATAGAAATAGATTAGCCCCCTACTGGTAGTATTTTTTATAGTAATTATAACCATTCAGAAGGAACTCTAGAGTACTGTTCTAGCCTCTACTGCATGTCTTACCATCCATCTGTTTAGGCACAAAAGAATTATTGGACAATCCGATCTCTTATAGATTGAAAAAAGAATTGTAAGAGATCTATTATACCAGCAAAGAGAAACATGTATTGTACAACCTATAAAAATAACACCATTAAACAAGACCATGTAAAGACGTATAAACAGAAGGTAAAATCACAACACTTAGCTATAAAACGCAAAGCAACAATATGATTGCAAAATATAACACTTAACAGAAAAGGAAGAGAAAGATGCAAAGATTAAGTATATCATTGAAACAGCACACTGAACATCACCAGGCTACATTGTCACCAGGTACTAGTGACCATAGTGACTAGTCCAAAGTGAAGGTCTTTTATACACAGAAAAGGGGCTGGATATCTATGGTAAACATATAGGAATCATGTCTAAAAAACTTGTTCAACCAAAGGGGCCAGTAACTTTGAAAAGTATTTGTAGTGACCACTTCTAGCTATGTGCAGAATTATCTCTTGTTTCCTGTTGTAGATGATGTTTATGTTTCCATGGTTTATGATTTCCCAGTCAGGCAAATTGTTGCTGGTCCATTGTTTTGCACAGATGTCCCTCGCTCCTCAGTACCTCTGCTCTCTAAAATGGAGACTGCCAACAGTCGCCATTCAATTGCTATATGATGTCGGAAAACAGCCCATCGTGCCAGCAAACCACTCAACTAAACTAACCTCAACTTTAATGCAAATAACAGTAAATAATTGTTAGGTTAATTGCATTTAGCTGAATACAAGTTTAAATAATTAGAAATAGATTTCTCCCTTCTCTATTTTTCAAGTAGCTTTGATTGGTTATTGCTTCAGCCACCATAGAATGCCAGTCATGAGACAGACTGTCTGTCCAGGTCCTGTCCTTGTCAAGTCCAGTCAAGTCTGTCAAGTTCAGGCCCTGTCCTGGTCAAGTCCAGTCAAGTCTGTCAAGTCCAGGGCCTGTCCTGGTCAAGTCTGTCAAGTTCAGGTCAAGTCCAGTCTAGTCTGTCAAGTTCAGGTCCTGTCCTTGTCAAGTCCAATCCAATCACGCTTGTCAAGTCCAGATTCAGTTCTGGTCAAGTCCAGTCTAGTCAAGCTTGTCAAGTCCAGTTCCAGTCCTGGTGCAGTCTAGATTAAGTCAAGCTTGTTAGTTCCAGTCCTGGTCAAGTCCAGTCCAGTCTAGTCAAGATTGTCACATCTAGTTCCAGTTCTGGTGCAGTCCAGTTTAAGTCAAGCTTGTTCAGTTCCAGCCCTAATTTAGTCCTATTTCCTAATTCAGTCCAGGTAAAATCAAGCCAAGTTGGTTCTGTTCCAGCCTTGGTCAAGTCAAGCTAAGTCTGTCCAGCTCTAGTCATGGTCTAGTACAGGCCAAGTCTTGTCAGTCCTAATCCTGGTCCAGGTCAAGCCAAGCAACTAATCATAGCTGCTCTGCCCATGAGCAAGTCCTACATTAAGTCTTTGAGTTTCCAATACAACACTGAACCACTATCATTTCATAATAGCACAGCAGTGACAAGCAAACTGTATGGCCTTATAGAATATTTTGATTGATACCAAAATAAAAAGTTAGTGGAAACAAAGAAAGGGCCAATCCAGTGAATAAGAAAATGGCAAAACTTCTTGTGAACCCCTGTATAATTTATTGATCATTTGATCCATTGTGATTTTCTATTAGAGATGAGTGGTTCGAATTCTGTGAAATCCGACAGATCCAAATTTTGGGGTCCTGAGTCGAACCTAGCCATGCCTCGGTTCCTCCCACCAAATTCGGATCTATAATTGAGGCAAAAAACATTTTCACAAAAAATTTGGATCTGTCGAGCCTTTTATTTTCTGCTTCCTGTCTCTGACAGGAAGTATCACATGATGTGGAGGGTTTTTTTGTTAAACAACTACAACTCTATTGAGATGTTGCACTGTATTACAAGAGATAGGAATGAAGGCAGTATACTCCAACCTGCATTAGAGATATTAAAAAGACAATTAACACCCCCTAATAAAATGGCGCTCCCTTTATCCCCTGCTGCAGAGAAATGATGAGGGTTAAACCACTCCCTCAAAACGCGTCTATTCTCCAATGGGAGGATAGACTACAACAATATTAAAACAATATCAATTCTCAAAATTGCGCTGAGGATATTTTTACTATATCAGTTTCAAACTCTTAATATAGTATACTTGCTGAAAAATATCCTCAGCGCAATTTTGAGAATTGATATTGTTTTAATATTGCATTAGAGATATGTATGAAGGCAGTTTACTCCATACTTTATAAACATGCCTGTGACTACAGTCCATTAAGAATATATAATATAAATTTATGATAGTCACTAGGGTTCAACACACTGCACTCCGTCTTATGGAGTTGTGAACTGTGACTGTGTGTCAATCTACACTAAGGGCTAAGATTCAGAGTTGTATATCCGTACAAAATTTAGACGGATGTGTAGCAGAATTGCGCACTGCGCATGTGCAAGAAGGGCATGGTCGGTCGTAAAGCAGATGCATGCAATGCCATTTTTCCGTCTCTGCCAGCTTATGAATCCGTTTATTTGTATGCAAAAAGGGGCGTGTTGTAATATGCATTTTTGGGGCGTTTACTAGCTGATGCGTGTGCATCTGCATTGCCAGTTTGCACGCGCTTACCAACCCTGACCATGGTGCAAGCGTAACAATGAATCAGCAACAGTCAACAGCATCTACTGAGCTGTAATACTAATTAAGGAGATGTTTATTAAAGCACTATGCCTATATTCTACACAAACACCACTGTCTTTAGATTGCTATTCACTAAAGAGTCTATTTAGAAAAGTAGCAATCATCATTATTGGATGAGAACTATCATCTGATAGAACAGTTACCGTTGCTAATTGCAACCAGAGGATCAAAATTACCTTCAGTTAGCCTGCTTAAACTTTTAATGCGTCAATCAGCGAATAATTGCCATTTGAGAATTAGCTCACTTGGAGATTAGAGACACCAAATAATTAAGCAATTAACTATATTATAGAACAGTTACCTAATTGCAACCAGAGGATCAAAATTACCTTCAGTTAGCCTGCTTAAACTTTTAATGCGTCAATCAGCGAATAATTGCCATTTGAGAATTAGCTCACTTGGAGATTAGAGAAGAGACA
>WWET01008744.1:18429-34383 GCA_011038615.1 Limnodynastes dumerilii
CTGCCTGAACACCACTGCCTGAACACCACTGCCTGAACACCACTACCTGAACACCACTGCCGGAACACAAGAGCAGCTGCTTAACCTCAATGCCTCCTAATACATGTCTATCTGATGCAGGTCCAGCAAGCTGACACTCTCTTTGAATTATTGGATACTTTTCCTTCTGGAGTCATGCAACATGTTTCCCATGTGAGAGTTCTTCCATGATGCTGAATCACATAAAGGGCTCTATTTACATAATAAATTTTTTGGAGTTATGAAGTTTTAACTCCAAAAATGAACTTTTTCTTGTTTACTAATGATGCACTGCCATGGAAATCAACAGTTTCCATGGCAATGCAGTCAAAGCTCATATGTGTTCGCTGCCCTGCTGTTCCTAAATATATGAAAATAGTAGTTTTGTGTAAAGAAATATATTTTTTTTTTATAAAATAAAAAAACAATAAAAAAAAAACACAAATAAAAAAATAAACAATAGAATAGGCTTAAAAACTTACCTGACCAAAGATGCATCTGCCTGCAGGTGCCGGTCCCGACATGAAGAGCCTGTTCATGCGCAGTGCTTCTTCTGCCGGGGCTTCATTTTTACAAAGTTCCATTCAGCCGAAGAAAGGCCACGATGACTGCAGAAAGCTCAATGTCTTCAAGGGACAGCTAGCAGAGGGTACGTTTTTTAAAATAATATGAACTTAGCTCCCAGGCTTGCAGCGAGCTAGTTTGAACCTGGATGAGCTACGTTCATTTGGGTAAGTAAATAGAGCTCATAGTGTAGTGTATAATGCACTTACACTATTAGTGACCAGGAAAAATTTCCTGTTAGTGACAAGAAAAATAAGTGAGAAATTTTATTTTCCAGCTTACATTTGTAAGTCGGAGCTTTAGTACTAAGAGACTAAAGTGTGAAGCAGAACTTCTGATTACAAGTCACACAAAAAATAGAATGGTTCTTTGCCTTGTACAATGTACACTGTACAGTACCACCTTCAAAAACATAATTCACTGTGCAGCTACTCTAGAGCTGTTGATTTATAAAAGAGCAGGTCACTTCTACACACACAACTAGAAAATATCACTAGTTAAAGAACAGCTCACCATCATCATGTGTCTCCTGCCTCCCTATATTCCCCACCATGTCTCTCCAGCTCCAAGTATTCTTCATTCATGTGTCTGCAGCTCTCAGTATTCCCCATCATGTCTCTCCTGCCTACCCAGCAAGGGTAGATTGTGAAAAAAAAAGTGGCCCTGGAAAAATTCTGGAAATGGCATCGTGGGCAGGACCAAATAAACTCTAGGAGGGGCCAACCAGAAAGCAGGCGGGGTAAGCACAGTTATATTAACCCCTGCCCTAAACTATAAATTGTTAAATACCCAACGGGCAGCACCCCCGTGAGTTTTTGAATGTAAACTGTTAACTAGTTGTAAAGTGTCCTGACTCCTATGACACAAACAGACCCTCCCTGCCCTCTGGTCCTACCTGTTCATGTAGGACTCTGGAAAGATGCACCAATTGTTGACAGTCCGTTCCACCTCCTCCCTGGGCTTGCAGGACAACAGTCTTCTTAGGAAGAGATGGGAATTAAACAGGGCTCAGGAGAAGGTAGAAGTTCGAGCACCTCACTGAAATGAAGTGCGTGATTTACTACCTGATTAAAGGATTACTTGTGTTAATTCTGGTCAGGGACTCCGGGGCTGAGCGTGGGCCACTCTTTGACCTGAGGGCTCACCTTACCCACCCAGGGTGGGGGACCAACAATTAGCACACACCGAATAACACTCACCGCATTAGTTGTCATCCACTCTTCTCTCCTTTTTTACCACCTCTCCTGCAAAAGAACACAGACAGCCAGGCCTACTTACAAAACAAGAATACAATGGCCTAGTTCTGCACCCTAAAGGGAACTACCCCTCTAACCTTATTACACACTCCCAACGGGGGATCTGTATACTATGCCAATACTAACATTGAACTCCAAACAACCTGCCAGGTCTGTTTGTTCTGATGATCATGCTCCTTATAGACTTACAGGTTTGTCTGCTCTGTTGCCAGGGCGTGTACCCCACCTCTAACTGAACGGGCACCAGAATCTTGTATAGTATTACAGAGCCCACTTACCAGGGCTCTACTCTTGCTTCCTAAGAGTGTTGGAGTAGGGAGGGAGAACCATGGGGTAAATAGCAACCCCTTTTGGGCTAAGGAGTGGGGTGCTGTGCTACCCTTTATAACAGGGACTGCTCGTTGCCCAGGGGATGAGGGATCTGGTTACTGCCCAGGACGGTGGGCTGCTGATTGCCCAGGGGGTCGAGGGGTCTGGTTACTGCCCAGAAGGGTGGGCTGCTCGTTGCCCAGGAAGAGAGTGGTCTGGTAAAGGGATGCCCAGTGCTGATTGCCAAAGGGGAGTCTTCTACCTATTTAATGCGGGGATGGGGTAATTGGCTCCCTGGTGGTCCAGTGGGGGAGGGTTTGGAGCGCAGTCACTAACTAATAAGGACTCTAGCCCTTTGGAATGGGGAGGGTTGGGAGGAAGCCTCCTCCGCTGTCTTCTGCCGGCACCACAGGGGCTGGAGAGCTCTTTTGGAAGCTTCTTGGTGGCAGACCTGCTGGGATCTTCTGCCCGGGAGTCTTCTGCCTAAGGCCGCGGGGCTTCCAGGTGTTCTTCTCCAGTGACACCTGCAGTCTGGGTCCAGTCTTTGGGCCACTTCGGGCTTCCTGCATTGTCCTATTTCTTTCTTCACATGTTGTCCTCTCGCAGTCGACTGTCACATACTCTGGCCCCAGCCACTCTTATAGATTCGGTTGGGGACGGGACCAATTACGTAGCGAGCTCGTCAAATAGTGACGGCCCGCATCCCCATTGGTCCCCAGTGCTCGCCGCCATCAGATCCAGGTAAGTACTCCACATTGTTATTAGATACCAGTGAGTCTATACCATATATGTGAAACCACCTTTCTGGGAGCATGGGCCTGATCCAGACCTACGAATGAGAGTGGAGCGTATTACTGCTCCAGCGTAAAAACTTTCACTCCGCAAGGGTAGATTGTGAAAAAAAAGTGTCCCTGGAAAAATTCTGGAAATGGCCTCATTTGAAGGACCAAATAAACTCTAGGAGGGGCCAACCAGAAAGTAGGCGGGGTTAGCACAGTTATATTAACCCCTGCCCTAAACTATAAATTGTTAAATACCCAATGGGCAGCACCCCCGTGAGTTTTTGAATGTAAACTGTTAACTAGTTGTAAAGTGTCCTGACTCCTATGGCACAAACAGATCCTCCCTGCACTCTGGTCCTACCTGTTCATGTAGGACTCTGGAAAGATACACCAATTGCTGACAATCC
Source organism: Limnodynastes dumerilii (assembly GCA_011038615.1). Taxonomy (NCBI): domain Eukaryota; kingdom Metazoa; phylum Chordata; class Amphibia; order Anura; family Limnodynastidae; genus Limnodynastes; species Limnodynastes dumerilii. Next base: position 21,766 of record WWET01008744.1, read on the forward strand.
GTTCCACCTCCTCTCCGGGCTTCCAGGACAACAGTCTTCTTAGGAAGAGATGGGAATTAAACAGGGCTCAGGAGAAGGTAAAAGTTCGAGCACCTCACTGAAATGAAGTGCGTGATTTACTACCTGATTAAAGGATTACTTGTGTTAATTCTGGTCAGGGACTCTGGGGCTGTGCGTGGGCCACTCTTTGACCTGAGGGTTCACCTTACCCACCCGGGGTGGGGGACCAACAATTAGCACACACCAAATAACACTCACCGCATTAGTTGTCATCCACTCTTCTCTCCTTTTTTACCACCTCTCCTGCAAAAGAACACAGACAGCCAGGCCTACTTACAAAACAAGAATACAATGGCCTAGTTCTGCACCCTAAAGGGAACTACCCCTCTAACCTTATTACACACTCCCAACGGGGGATCTGTATACTATGCCAATACTAACATTGAACTCCAAACAACCTGCCAGGTCTGTTTGTTCTGATGATCATGCTCCTTATAGACTTACAGGTTTGTCTGCTCTGTTGCCAGGGCGTGTACCCCACCTCTAACTGAACGGGCACCAGAATCTTGTATAGTATTACAGAGCCCACTTACCAGGGCTCTACTCTTACTTCCTAAGAGTGTTGGAGGAGGGAGGGAGAACCATGGGGTTAATAGCAACCCCTTTTGGGCTAAGGAGTAGGGTGCTGTGCTACCCTTTATAACAGGGACTGCTCGTTGCCCAGGGGATGAGGGATCTGGTTACTGCCCAGGAGGGTGGGCTGCTGATTGCCCAGGGGGTCGAGGGGTCTGGTTACTGCCCAGAAGGGTGGGCTGCTCGTTGCCCAGGAACAGAGTGGTCTGGTAAAGGGATGCCCAGTACTGATTGCCAAAGGGGAGTCTTCTACCTATTTAATGTGGGGAGGGGGTAATTGGCTCCCTGGTGGTCCAGTGGGGGAGGATTTGGAGCGCAGTCACTAACTAATAAGGACTCTAGCCCTCTGGAGTGGGGAGGGTTGGGAGGAAGCCTCCTCCTCTATCTTCTGCCAGCACCACAGGGGCTGGAGAGCTCTTTTGGAAGATTCTTGGTGGCAGACCTGCTGGGATCTTCTGCCCGGGAGTCTTCTGCCTAAGGCCGCGGGGCTTCCAGGTGTTCTTCTCCAGTGACACCTGCAGTCTGGGTCCAGTCTTTGGGCCACTTCTGGCCTCCTGCATTGTCCTATTTCTTTCTTCACATGTTGTCCTCTCGCAGTCGACTGTCACATACTCTGGCCCCAGCCACTCTTATAGATTCGGTTGGGGACGGGACCAATGACGTAGCGAGCCCGTCAAATAGTGACGGCCCGCATCCCCATTGGTCCCCAGTGCTCGCCACCATCAGATCCAGGTAAGTACTCCACATTGTTATGAGATACCAGTGAGTCTATACCATATATGTGAAACCACCTTTCTGGGAGCATGGGCCTGATCCAGACCTACGAATGAGAGCGGAGCGTATTACCGCTCCAGCGTAAAAACTTTCACTTCCATGACACTCCCCTTACCTTCCTTTCATTATGCCCGCCGAACCCTACCCTAACTTTTCTATGTGTTCGTACGTATTTTCGTAGCGACGCGCTGTTCATAGCGGCCTAAGTACGCCCACACCGTACAATTTAAATGGCTCCCCTTCTTACATTCCTTAACTGCAGCGTCCGTACTAACTTTGTACTATAAACACGCCCCATCGTCGGAAAATACACAAACAATACGGACGCCCGAATCGCCGCTAAGAAAAGGTCTTTGGTACGACCGGAAGTTGTCACTATGCACATGCGCAGTGTGTTTTTTATGGCGATTTTACGCTTACGATTCGCCTGCCAGCGTGGGTCTGGATCAGGCTCCATGAGTTTATCCTTCTACTGTTTGTCTTTTCTTCTACAGATTGAGTGATGTTTTATGAGTGTATATGTTTTATGGTATTATGATTTCCTTTAATAAAGAGATATTGTCGTATTGTAATAACTGGAGCAACTTTAATTTATTTTATTTGTGCGCTGCATTTTATTTTTAGTGTATAATATAGCACTTACTAGATTTTTTCTTCTATATCTTTCTCTCACACACAGATATACATACAAATGAATACACAAGTGAACCCCACATACATAAACAACAGAAACACAGTGCACCCCACATACATATACACGCACACAGTGCAATCAAGATACATACACATAGGGCCTGATCCAGAACTACGGCCGCCACAGTGGTTACGGTGGCTGTATGTGTAAGATCGGCAGTTTTGCCGATCTGCGCATTCGCCAGGCAGATGTTGTCTGGCGTAGTTAGGGAAACCCGTTCCTCGGGGTAGCCTTCAGCCGGCATAATAGTGTGCAATTACGCCGGCCACAGGGGGAGTGTCGGGGGAGTGCATGCTGATATGCTGTGCGTTAATACGCACAGTGCATCGGTGGAAGTTTGGATCAGGCCCATAGCGCATCCCATATACTACTGGCCACCAGGTACAGTCAATTCTTGTGACTATTCTCATATAGATATAAATAATCAATATTATATAATATAATACCTATTATATATAATACAGTTTCTCCCAGTCTTCCTCCACTTTTCCACCACCCTTATTTCCTTTATCCCCCACCGGTCTGTCCACAAAATTCACCCATACTCTTGTCACAGTAATTTCCCCCTGTATCCCTTCTCTATACCAGTCTCCTTTCTCTGCGTAGGTCTGGATCAGGCTCCATGAGTTTATCCTTCTACTGTTTGTCTTTTCTTCTACAGATTGAGTGATGTTTTATGAGTGTATATGTTTTATGGTATTATGATTTTATTTAATAAAGAGATATTGTCATATTGTAATAACTGGAGCAACTTTAATTTATTTTATTTGTGTGCTGCATTTTATTTTTAGTGTATAATATAGCACTTACTAGATTTTTTCTTCTATAATATCTTTCTCTCACACACACATATACATACAAATGAATCTCCCCCATCCCTCTTTACAGCTCACTCCCCTGTCCTTTTTTTTAATCAGTTTCCTTGTTTTACCTAAAATGCTTTATTATCACCAACATTTTTTATTTTCTCTTCTCATGTCTGAGGCACTGATTGACATCTCTGATCCGCCTATGAACAGCATAGGTGGATCATAGATGTCAATCAGTTACAGCCCTGCTATTGCAGACTACGTCCCCTGCAGTATAGATCTGGCTGCCACTACTATTTCCATAAAGGCAGCCAGCAATTCCAATTTAATAAAAAAAAAAAAAAAAGAGGATAAAATTAATTTTATAAAAAAATTCAGCACAAGTGCAGGTTCGTGACTGGCACCCCTCTTTCCTTCCCCAGCAGCCCTGCATATACATACACACACATACACACAGTACACTCCAGATTCATACACACACAAAGTGCACTTCACACACCCCACAGTGCATACTCCAGATACATACACTTAGTGCATCCCATACACACACACACACACAGCGCACTCCAGATACATACACATAGCGCATCCCATACACTCACACACACATACACACACACACACATCAGACCCTCCAACATTCCATTAGGTACAAAATAGTCCACTCCTGAGTCACCAACTGCCACCTGGAATAAAAAAAATATTGATTGTTTGAAAAATATTTTTCTCTTCAACACAGGTGGTTACCATAGTAACTGATTGTGACCCAGCCACACCCAGTTCTCCTGTGCTGCACAGCTCCTGCAAGGGGATTGTTTGATCGTTTGTATCCAGACCAGGATGGAGCCTCCTGGGGTTGACTCCCGGGAGAGTCCCCTGGCCGGGCCTGGTCCGGGCCCTCCTCCACGACCACCTGAGGAAGGCCAGGAGGGAAGAACAAGCCATTTGCATCTGAGAACCAGGGGGAGCAGCAAGCCTGCAGTAAGTCATCTGCCTCCTATATCATCTAGGGAGGCCCCACCTGAGGAAAAGTGCTTGGAGTCAAGCTCAAGCAGCAAGTGTGAAGGTAACCCTGTGCTGGGAACAAGTCCTGATACCTGGGATGTTAACAGTGTATGCAAAGTTTGTGACTGTAACAAAACTTCTGTATCATCCTCACTGTGTGAGATTAACACAGTGGGTGAAAAGACTGTTATGGCTCCCTGTGATGTTAACAGGGAGTCTTTTGTGAAAATAACAGGTCTGTCCTTTCAGGCTCTCCCCAGTGTGGAGTTAACACTGGGGATGGGAGACCACCTTCTGATGAGAGCCATGTTGATGTCCCTGCCGCCGGTGGTGTGCCTAAGAAATCGTTGGGGCTATGCTCTGCAACGCGGGATGTTGGTGCCCTAATGAAGTTGCTTTTTAAAGATGGCATGGTGGTATCGGAGTGTGCGGAGGTGCCGACATCTATTCTGTGTAAAGTGCTGGCCAGGATCGAAGGTGATTTGGCAAAGCTAAAAAAGCAAGTTTGCCTGAAAAAGAGGGCCAGCAATAAAAAAATCAGCAGAGACCGTGTCAAGCTGAGGCCTTTGATTTCTGAGCTGGAGAAAGAGGAGGCGAGTCTAACTAGCAAAGTGCATCTGCTAAGGGAAATAATTCGTGGGAGTTTGCACATGTTTCGGACTCAGAGGAGGAGGACTGTTCAGGACACTGTGCTGCGGGAAGCAGTGGGGAGAGCATGTCTCAACTGCCGCCGAATGCCTCGGGGGTAAGCTCTTCGTGTATCCCTGAAATGGTGAGCCTCTTGTCCCAAATTAAAGAACTTGAAGTGGACACTGATCACAGTTTGCAAGCCTGCGCTGATATATCAAATGCTTCTGTCTGTGTAATAGAGACTGTTGCTGGGTGTGAGTCTGCAGTCAGCCCTGCAGCTGATAACAGTAATGAGCGTGCAGTGTGTGTATCGGCCGCTGTGCAGAGTTTAGACCAGTGTGTTTCTGAAAAACCATGTGTTACTGTACCACCTGTTGAAGTAATGTGTAGCCTGCCAAAAGTGCAAAATGCAGCTGCAGTAGCCAGAGTAAATAAAGTTGTTGCTGTTTTACCTGCTATGTCAGAGAGGGCTGCCGAATTAACTCTTGCTGGTACTGCGCCGGAGAGGGCTGCTGTGTCCTTGTTGATGGTGCCCGGGTTATCCAATGCAGATTCAGTAGCAACGGCTGATGTGTCCTTGGTAACGATGGCTGGTTTAAAACCTGCATGTGCAATAGTGGCAGGGTCACTGCCCCCTGAAGTTGTCCCTGTGTCCCCGTTAGCGGTGGGGGGATGGGAAGAGCATTGGTGGTGAGTCCTGCAGCATCAGAGGTATGCGCTTCAGTGGCTACGTGTAATAATGTGCCAGTAAATGGAGGTTTAGGGGTTAACATGCACTCTGCTGCTCAGTCTGTTGCATTGGTAAAATCTTATGCAAGTATTGCAGCAGGGGTAAGGCAACCTTTGGTGGTCACGGGTCCTCAGTCTGGTCAGGCCCCAAAGAGGAGAAATGTGGTACAATTCAGGTGGAAGGGGAGCTCTCCTCCTCCACCTACTGACAACTTCCTGGACCACATATTCAAGTTGGGCTATACAGCAAGGGACCTATTTGCCTGTATACACCCCAGTAATTCCCCTGAGTATGACTTGAGTTTTGTAAGTACTCAGGGGATGCTGGGGTTTCAACAAAAATGGCCTAGTATTAAGACTGACCCATTCTGGAGCCAGTTTTTGGTGAGAACATTGTCCAGACAGGATAGAGTGAAAGTTACCCTCTTGGTCAGAAATGAGTCCTTGCCTCAGGGTGATCTTGTTTATTGGTTAAATAAATATGCAGACTTGGAGTCTCCTTTATCCAAAGTCCCAGGGCCCAGGGGTGTATGGGGTGGGGCTTGGTCTGCCACTGTAAAGTTGAGGAGCTCGGGGCTGGGAGTGGTGCATATTCCATCCATTACCCACATTGGTAGAGACCGGGTACAGTGTTTTTACCCAGGTCAGCCTAAGGTCTGCCACCGTTGTGGGTCCTCCCAGCATCTGAGCTTCTCATGCCCTGAAATCAAGTGCGCCTGGTGTCAGGCTTTAGGTCATAGGTCAGCAGAGTGTGAAAATAAAAAATGTAACTTGTGCGGTGAGGGAGGCCACACATATGTTGGTTGCCCCAGGGCCAACCACAACAATGTATCTGATCAGGAGTTGCTTAATGTTCTTGAGGTGGTGGAGACAGAGGCTACTATAGTGCCTGGTGCTAAATCTTCCTCCTCTTCAGTGGTAGGGCCCAGTGGTCCACAAAAGGTTGGCCAGGGTGATGTGTCTAAGGAAAATGCCCCAGTACTCTTGTCCAATAAGTTTGAGATACTGTCATCTAATAATGTGGATATGGAGGAGGCGGTAGAAGAGATTACTAGGGGGGATGATGGTTCTTTTCATTTAGTGGTTAAGGGAAAAATGAAGCAAGGTGACTCAGTTAAAAAGGGGAAGAAGGCTTTAGCAAAAACTAAGCACTTGAAAGGGGAAAGGAGTCAGGTTGCAGAGGGGAGAGTGGCCAAGGTAAGGGTAGAACGTATAGAAAAGTTAGCCCGTGAAAAGAAGACAGTGATAGAGTCGGGGTTAAGGGATAAGGAGAGCTTAGAGGAAGTATCCCGGATGGTCAGGGTAGTCAGGAGGGGTGAGAAGGGTCAGGGGCGGGATATTGTTGGGGGAGGTGGAATGGGACTGGTGGGTGGGATTTTGGGGGTAGAGGGTGAAAATTTGTCTGGTAGGAAGTCCCAGGTGGAGAGGGTTTCTGGGGATAAGGGCCTAGGCAGAAGACCCAAAAAGAAAGTGGATGGGGGTGGTGGTTTGGTCAATTCAGATTCAGAATTTGAATACTTAAGTTTATCAGATGATGACGCCATTCCTACGGGTGCAATAATCAAAAGGCGTGGGTCATCTGGTGAGGATGAGAGGGTGAAGGGTAGTAAGCAAGCAAAGAAGAAGTAAATGTTTTGGCTCCTACCTTCTATCACTTTGTAGGAATGGCTCTCCAACCTATATCATTTGCCACCATTAATGTGGCATCTGTATTGTCCGAACGTGCTCGTCATATGGCGCTCGTTTTTTTCGACTCTCTTGAAGTCGATTTTTTATTCTTGCAAGAGACTAGGGTGGGGAGATTGGCTGATCTCCACAAGTGTAAGCATAGTTGGAGGCGTGGTGCCTCCTACTGGTCTCTTGCCGCCGAGCCGTACGGTGGGTTGGCAGTCCTTTTTACTGGCATAGTAACTGTTCAACGGGTGATAGAGTTAGAGGTAGGTAGGTGTATGGTTATGGATGTCATCTTGAGGGGGCATGATCTGAGGTTGATCAATGTTTATGGTCCCCAGTCTAAGTGGGAACGGAAATGCCTCTTCAGGAAGATAAAGCCCTTCCTTTTTACGGCCAAGGAGATAGTCTTTGGAGGTGACTTTAACACCGTCATTAAGCCCAAAGACAGGGGTGGCTCAAAGACTACCCTTGGCTATGACACCAATTTTCTAGTTAGTATGGTTAGAGAGGCAGGTCTGGTGGATGTGCACATTCGCCATTTCCCAGACCTCACGGGCTTCACCTATTATAGTGGTAATCGTAGGTCTAGGATAGATAGGTTTTTTGTTAAGGAGGGCTCTGCAACCTCGGCACCTGTGCTGAGAGCTGTGGAGTTCTCCGATCACGTTTGCCTTTGCGCGGCCTTATGTGCCTCAGAAACCCCTCAGAAAGGACGGGGTCTGTGGCGCCTAAACTCTCTGCTCCTGGAGGTGGAGGAGGTAAGACAGTCCTTCAGAGACTTCTTTCAAACCCATGAGACACTTTTGGGGAGGAGTTCCTGTAGGTCAGGTGGGAAGTGTGCAAGGAAAGGACTAGGAATCTTTTTCGACGCCTTGTAGCCGCAAGGAACTTGAGAAAAAACTGTGCTTACCAGTCTTTGAAAAGGAACTCGATTTCCGGATCTCGGAGCAGGGAGATGGTGGGGAAATCTCCCGGGTGAAGGCTCAGATGAGAGAGTGTCAGTACGATCGCTATGCATCTTTGATTCTGGAACGGGACTATGGTAAATACCACTCACCGAACCCCTTCCAGAATTGTAAGAGAGCGGTTGTGCGTAAGGAAGTGAGGGGGTTGAGAGAGACACAGGGAGTCCTGCAGAAGTCCCGAAAGGGAATCCTGGGCGTCATCACCTCCTTCTATTCTAGCCTCCTCTCTGAGCAGCCACTAGTTCGTGATATGATGGAGCGATTCCTGAGGGATACGCCTGGTATCGATGACCTTCATGGGTCTCTTGATAGCTTGGATGGTGATATAACGGTGGATGAGGTCAGGATGGCCATAGACTCTCTGTCTAAGAAACGGGCCCCGGGACCGGATGGCCTGACATCCGAGTTTTATAAGACCTTTTCAGAGATCCTGGCCCCTCGCCTTGTGGAGGTGTATAATGAGTGCCTGGGCGAGGGCTTGCTCCCTCCCTCCATGAGGACTTCTGCCCTTATATTGCTATCCAAGGGAAAGGACCCGTCCAGAATTGAGAATTGGCGCCCCATCGCTCTTCTCAATGTGGACCGTAAGATTCTGGCAAAAGTACTGTTTAACAGACTCCAGTCAGTTTCGGAGCTGTTGCTATCTCCCTCTCAGCATTGCACTGTGAAGGGCCGAAGCACCTTTAGTGCTGTCCTTGGTGTCCGGGAGGTCGTGGAACGGTGCCGTGCTGAGAGGATAGGTGCATACCTGCTAGCGCTGGATCAGGCTAAGGCATTTGATCGGGTGAACCACAAGTACCTTTGGGCTCTCCTTAGAGCGGTTGGTTAATTGGCTAGAAGTGATTTATAGATCGGACGAGAGCTTCCCTCTTGTCAGGAGTCAGACAGGGTTGCCCCCTGAGCCCCCTCTTGTATGTGTTTGCAATCGATCCCTTCATCCGAAGGGTGGAAGGTGGCACTTTGAGAGGGGTGCAGCTGAGTCCGGAGAAGCCATTAAAGGTAGTGGCCTACGCGGATTATGTCACACTTGTTCTGTCTGATGTGGCGGAAGCAGAGTATGTGGCGAGTGTAATCCTTAAATACTCAGAAGCTTGATGCTCTGTGGTTAACCAGGAAAAGAGTGAAGTTCTCTGGTTGGGGGAGGAGGGTAAGCAATTTGCCCTCCCAGGCACTTTCCCCCGGGCCTGCTCTGTTATTAAAATCTTAGGAGTTAAATTTAGCCAGGGTGATTGCGCCCTTCTAAATTGGGGAGAAAGTCTGGAGGAAGCTTCCACTAAGGTTGTGCACTGGAAGAGATGGCGGCTGTCTCTTCGGGAAAGGGTAGACGTGATCAAAACTTACCTGCTTCCAGTCTTTTTGTACGTTAGCTATGTGTACATTTTGCCGGAATCTTTATGGGCCAAGGTTTATGCAGTTTTCTTCCAGATGCTCTGCGGGAACAGGCTGACCCTTATCAAGAGATCTGTGACCTACAGACCGAGGAGGGAAGGAGGCCTGGGTATGGTGAACCCAGTAACCTTCTTTTTGACCACTTTTCTTTCGTTCCACCTGAAAAGTCTCCTTTTGGAGGCTCCTCCTCGGTGGGTAGAGGGTTTTCGTGTTTGGGTGTATCCTTTTCTCAAAGACTGGATGAGTGGAGGGTCGATTAAAAGCTCCTCTAGAAGGGCGTTGGAGAGGAGAGTTTTGCAATTCTACTTCTGGGAGCCCCTGTCACGGAAGGACTGCCCGAGTGATGTCTGCTCAGAGGCTATAGCTCTGGTCACTGACGGGAGGATACCCCTGAAGTTCAGAGATGTTGCTTGGCTCTCCTTCCATGGGAAGCTCTATGTTAAGGGGAACTTGAAGTATAGGAATGCCGATGATCGTGGTTGCCCACATGAATTGTGTCCAGGGGAGGTGAAGACAATGGACCATTTTTTGCTTCAGTGTCCATTTAACATCATAGTTTATTGCAGAGTTTCGCGTGCCTTGAGTCTCCCATTCCTCTTGAGTCTGAGATACTCTGAGTGGGTTTATGGGGCGCATAAGAGGTGGCGGAATTTTGATTTGGTCACATTATTCTTAGTTAGCATAGTTATTAGATATTTCACGTGGAATGCATGGTGTCAGATATCCATCAGACAAAAAATCCTCCCTGTTGAAGTGGTGGTGGGAGACATTTTACACAGGGTGGGGAAAATTAGGGTGATGGAAAAGGCCAGGATGGATGCGGTCAGGTGGGCCAGGCTGTGGTGAAACCTGAAACCTCCTTAGGAAGGTGCTGAAGTCCGAGGTCTCTTTGTCTTCTGTTGGCTTATCTATATTTCTCACTCCCGTAGATTTGTGTATTAAAATTATATTTTTAGTGATGTGGTTTATGTACAACTTAAAGTCTTGCTCATTTCCATTTTTCTACTAGTGTGGTGGATGGAGTTTCTTTAAATTTAAAGCAATCTTTCTGTATGAATTTACTTTTAAATTAACTTTCTGTGAAAGTTGCTCTTATTTCTATGAAATTAACTAAAAGTGCCTTCTGTGAAGTGCAAGTATATGTAAGATTGCTAAGCTTTGATATTATATTTGCAATTTTCTAAAATAAAAATCTCCACTACAAGGTCTAGTTAACAGTACAAATACTAGGGCCTGTTGGATGTTTAACAATTTATAGTTTAGGACAGGGACTAAGGGCCTCATTCATTAAACGCGATTTGTTCGAAATCGCCTCAAATCGCGTGTTTTAAACTTAAAAAATCAAATTTCCGTATTCATTAAGCTCAAGAGTTTGTGATTTCAAATCGCCAAACTCTATATATCGTGGTTCAGATTTTTTCAATGTAACACACACAGTGTTACATTGAAAAATTCGGGACCACGATATATAGAGTCGCGTTTAATGAATGAGGCCCTTAGTCCCTGTCCTAAACTATAAATTGTTAAACATCCAACAGGCCCTAGTATTTGTACTGTTAACTAGACCTTGTAGTGGAGATTTTTATTTTAGAAAATTGCTATCCCTCCTGAACAGAGTATAGCCCTCCAAGTTGACTGTCCAGTCCTGTGTATCATCCCACCATGTCTCAGTAATACCAATAATATCATATTGTTCTTTCATTGCTTCTAGTTCTAACTCCCCCATTTTACCTGACAGGCTTCTTGCATTTGCAAGCATACATTTAAGTCTATTTACTCCCCTTTTTATTAGTTTTTCCTTTGCTAAGGCTGGTTTTAACAAGGGCACCTTCTTAACAACAAAAAAGAGATCTCAATGGCGCTATGATAAAGTTTAATACCAAATATTCATATAGGGCAAGCTGCTATTATTAGGAGAAAACCCACTCCCAACTGCAAAAAACCAATAAAAACAAAACAAAAAATTAAAACCCACTATGCAAAACAATTTATTAGTAAAAAACTGAAGTGTCTAAAATAACACTATTAAAACAAATAGCCCACAGTAAAATTCAAAAGACACACATATTGATACAATGTATCTGAGATGCACTGAAATGAATGAATCGTCACGAGTCTCAAACAGCTGAGAAAGTAACTGGGATACACACAACAGCAGTCCTTATATATACGGTAGTCCCAAATTAAAGTATGGATGATAACTGGAGTTCCTCTCACGGGATAATAATAGATGACACAATTCCCTGAAGATAATAATTTCTTAATTGGAGGAACGCAGTAGGACTGTATAGTTGCAGCTGTGAAGCCAATTTGGATGGCAGCAAAATAGAAAATCAACGTGTGTGTGAAATATAAAGAACTCACGGAGAATAGCCAGATGGATCGTAGCACTTGTATCAATTTGTTGGAAACAATCTCCCAGGTAAGCAGTTCTGGCGGCTACACGTGCCGACGGCGTCCCGCCGGCTCGCTGGTATGATGTCACTGATCCTCCTCCTGCAGTTCACGATGAAAGAATAAAATCATCCAATGTAAACGAGGAGAGGAAGTAGAGTACAAACAGAGTCTTGTGCCGCATAGACTGATTTTTGGGGTGTTTCAGTAAAGGGATCAACCCTCTGGCAACTCCGCACAAAATTTGACAAGGGCTAGAAATTCTCTTCCACCTCTCTGTCTTTATTTCTCTTTTACATTATATCTTGGGACCAAGTTCCCGCTGATCAGTTTTCTTCTGCGGTTGCCCTCTTCCCTCCTTCTACTCTCGTGTTGTGCTTATCGGTCTCCGATTCTCCCTCATCATATATTGCTTTCTCTACTTCCCTGTCGTCCACTCTAGTTCCCTGTCTGTATTGTAGTTGTTTTTAATTTCTAACTCTTAATTTTTCGCACTTTTCCTCATCCCTATTATTACACGTTGCAATCAACTGTAAGCACCTTGATGTTTACACACTTTATGTCCGCGGCCAAATCACAGCCGCATTCCAATAGCACTGTCACTTAGTGTTAGGTGTATTAATCCTGTGCTCACATAGTTATTTTAACGCTGAGCTTTTTAGCATCTTTGGTACAGATCATTATTTTGAGTTGTTTTTTCACTTATATGCATCTCCCTCCTTGTTTACATACTCAGCGTGTTTGGTTGCCATGACGACGTCGGGACGCCTCCGGATTGACACCTGACTTCCGGTCGTCGGGGACGCCCCGCCGCGGATGGTACATGTGTGCTTCACTCAGGTATTTAAACATTTGTATTATGCACTTTATAAATGTATATCCCTGATGTAAGAGAAACATTAAATCTCTGAAACGTCGGAAC